>APFE031578223.1:115303-240201 GCA_000404065.3 Pinus taeda
CAACCATTTTAATTTATATTTAATACACAAACTTTTTATAAATGCTTTATATTCATTACATCACTAAAATCAAACAAATATTTATCTATCTTATTTAGTCAACAAGATGTTTATATATCTTATCCAAACAAATATTTATTGGATAATACGTATATGGCTTATTTAGTCAACAAGATGTTTATGTATCTTATTTATATCTAATTTATCACATTTTCCTTAAGACGTAGAGCTATACAATTTCGTTCTATAACATGGATTGTTCATTTGTCTTTTCACTGCACTCCCACTTTTCCACTAATTTTTTTTGGATTATTCTTCAAAATTGTCATCATTATTATATTTTGTATTTATTTATATTTACCATATAAATATTGTATATTTTTACATTTATTTTTAGTTATCATTAAAATATTATATATTTTATATTAGAAATATATTTTACTTATAGATTTTCTCCAATACTAGAGACTCAATATTATTTGTTTCTAGTTATTGTTAATTTTCTACGCTACTCTAGTTGTTAGAGGTACTATTTCTGATTCACACCATTCTAGTTGCTTGAGGTACTATTCCTAGTCCTAGGTCATTAGCAGTGTTGTAGGACTACTGAATAACATTTTGTTGCCCATTCATGTATATCTTTGATGCTAACTTAACTATACTTAAACTAAGCAAGAGTATCTACAATGTAGCCCTTATTCAAACGTCTCAAATATTTTATATTTTTCAAAGTTCAAAAATCCATCTTATTCGTACTTTATTAGTACATTATACTCTCATAAATCCATCTCAAATAATACTGACAAATATATTTTATACTTTTCAAAGTTAAAAAATCCATCTTATTAGTACTTTATTAGTACATTATACTCTCATAAATCCATCTTAAACAATACTGACAAATGCTTCGCGCCTCTTTGCTTTTCTTATCACATATGGGTGGTTGACTTGGCTTTTTTTCAAATGGTGTAGCTAGTTCATATTTGTGAATTTATGCATTAAATCAAAAGACCTGTATCCATGTTGACATCAACATCCATAAATAATTATATTGATTTCGCCGACCTCAACAATTAATTATATCATGCACAACCCACCATAATCCACCATCTCTTGTTTTCTATCCTTATGAGCGAACCCATTTAATTTAATATTAATGAACTATTTTCAATACTACACGAAATGTAATTTAATTTGATATTACTTTTGAGAATTGTAAAGTGTAAAAACATTATGGACAATTTAATTTAATTTAATATTAATTTTCAAAATTGTACAATGTAAAAGTACATTAAAGACATTTTCTATTATTTAGAATGATATAAAATTTTAATATTTATTCATTCATGTATGTCTTATTTGTTTCTTACTCTAATTTAAGGATACTTAAAATAAGTAAGAATATCTACAAAGTAGCCTTTGTTCAAATACAATAGTTAGTTCATACATTTCAAAATTCAATAATTGAACTGAGTGGCATGGAATACTAGCTATGCGGCCTTGTTAAATTTATGCTAACTTTATGATGGTTACCTGGAATTTTTCACGCATTTGAAAAGAAAATTACCACAATAAAAGTAATTTGACTATCGAATTATATCTTTCACAAAAACAATCCTTATTTATTTATTATTGTTTTTTTTTTTTTCTAAATTTAAAATGTGAAAAGGCAATTTATCATCAAAGCTTTAGAGTTAAACAAATTCTAATAAATTTGAATCAATGAATGATTAAAAAAAATTAATGGTCATGTAAAGAAAGAATATATATATATATATATATATATATTGAGATTGTTGTTGGATTGAAAATGAAGATTTGAATATTAAATTTTATTTTTTATATCAATAATTTTATTTTTTAATTTAAAATAACTAAAGTCATTTTATCCTAAAATATCCAAAATTAAAATGCTATTAATGGATATTCTAAACAACTTTCTTTACAAATAGGGAAGTTTCTAAACCATGGAGTGAAATATGTTAAAATTTCATAGTAACAAATATGAATGCAAATAATGACCTAACTTTACATCTAACAAAGTTGCCTAAAACCAAAAATTGTATGTGACCATTAGATAGAAAACAATAATTTGACTACATTGTTAAAACAAAACAAACAAACAAAAGTTAAACAAGTCACACATATAATGGTAAATGATGATGATGATATAATGAATGTAAAGTTATATAAGCATATGCTAAAAAAAGAAAAAAGATGAGTTCATGCAAACAAGGCGAGAAGAGTTAATATATCTAGGTAAGAATAACCCAGAGCTTTTCTGGCAGGAACTTCAACACCTACAAAGCTCTTCACATTGCAGGAGGTGGAGATTGGAATTAAGAAGCTAAAAACAGGAAAGGAAAAGGACTTGGTTGAAGTTTAAGCAACGTATCTAATATGGGAATGAACGCTTTTGCATCGCACATCATGGAAATATTCAACAAGGATTCCCAAGAAATTGGACAACTAGCCTAGCAATACCCTTTTTTAAAAGGGAGACATTAATGTTGGGTGTGGAGCCTGATTATTTTCTATATTCAAAGGTATCGTTGCATTGGACCCCAATTCGTAATGGTCGCCCGTAAAATATTCGTTGCAAGGGGGTCCAGGGGGGGCGACGACGATCTATCCTTAGCAGTGCCCCCAAAGCTAAGAATAGATGTAAAATTGCATTGTAAAATGTTGTAATTTCGTAGTCAATCTGGGTCATTCATTAGGCGGAGATCTGACAGTAGACATTATGTTTAATTTAAGGTATTTTGCCTTAGAAGACAACCCCTCGCTATATATGAGGGAATTGTATTGCGTTTATAGATTTGTATTCTGAGTGAGGAAGAGAGAGGAGATTGAGAGCGAAGAGGCAATTACAACGGATCTACTGTAGGTTGTATCCCCTAGAGGGGGGATCGGGGGCAAGGCCCCCGAAGCTAAGAATAGATGTAAAATTGCCTTGTAAAATGTTATAATTTCATAGTCAATCTGGGTTGTTCATTAGGTGGGATTTGACGGTAGAAGTTATGTTTAATTTAGGGTTTTTTGCCTTAGAAGGCAACCCCTCGCTATATATGAGGGAATTGTATTGCGTCTATAGATCTGTATTCTGAGTGAGGAAGAGAGACGAGATTTAGAGCGAAGAGGGAATTACAGTGGATCTGCTGTAGGTTGTATCTCTTCAGTTTGCCGGATAATATAAAAAAGATTGGTTGTTTCTCCATGGACGTAGCCCAAACTGGGTGAACCACGTATATCTGTGTCTCTCTTGTTTTATGCATTTTCTGTGTTTATATTTTTGCAATATTTTATGTGTTTCATTGCTCTGTAACATATAATTCTCTAACAATTAATAATCCTTCCAATTATAGAACCATTATGATTAATCCTTTGTTTGCAAAGCTTTTCGGTAGCATGGTAGAAAATAGAATCAGTAAGTGGGCAGAAGTAAAAGAAGAGGGCAAAATGACAAGTGGGTTTTAGGCTGAAGCATTCTACAATGGGTCATGGTATCACATTGAGACACATTATTGAAAAGGTTTGAGGGAGCAAAGCAGAAGTATTATGTTGCTTTGTTGACTTCAGAAAAACATTTGATACAGTCCCTAAAGATAATTTGAGGCGTAGAATGGAACTTGAAATTCCTTTGCATTATAGAGTTGTTGTCCATAAACGCTATGAAGAGGTGAAAGTCAAAATTAGAACCTCAGTGGGAATTTTAGAAAGCTTTAGAAGTGACTTTGGAGTCAAGCAAGGTTGCCCTCTATCCCCTACTCTTTTTTGTTTATATATTGATAAACTGGAAGAGTGGATAGATTTGCAAGGGGTAGATGGTGTCCGGTTGGGGGAGTTTGTGATAAAGCTTCTTTTGTATGCTGATGATCTTGTATTGATTTCTAAATCGGTCCATGGATTGCAGATGCACCTATATTCCCTTGAGCATTTTTGTAGAGCAGTGGGGATGCAAGTCAATACTAGCAAGACCAAAATAATGATTTTCTCTAATAAAAGGAAGCAAAGCCAGCATGGGTTCTTCTTTGAAGGCAACATTCTTGAAGAAATAAATGAGTATAAGTACCTTGGGATTGATTTAAGGAGGACTACAAAAAGAAGAGAATTTTAGGAGGGTCGAAATCATTATATGCTCTTCAAAACAGATGTAGAGAGGTAGAGTTATGGGATTGGAAAACGATTAAAGTGCTTTTTGGGCTCCTAGTTTGTCCAGTGATACTATATGGTATGAATTGTGGGCTAGTAGCACCCCCATCTCAAAACGGAAACAAATTGAGAAAATCCAAAAATGTTTGATCATGAACAAGTTCAAAATAAAAAATTTGGTACGTTATGAGATAATGTTGACTGAAACAGGAGCAATTCCCATTGAAACAATTGCTATGGTGCGAATCATAAGATATCTAAAAGAATTGAGAAAATGGTATTAGGTAGATGACGTAATGTTATCTTTAATGAAGGCATGAGTGAAAGAAAGAAAACATGGATGAGACAAAACTACGCATGGATGCAAAAATAGAATATCTACCTTAATGTCTATCTCACAAATAGCAAGGAGCTAAAGGATTTTGTTATGGATGAGTTTCGTAAATGGGTATGTGAAAAGAGTTGGGTAGAAAGAAGAAGTACTACATTGAGGAATTCAACCCTACGTGTGATCTCCAACATAAAAAGTACATTGGAGCTAACATTACATGGAGAGCAAAGGTTCTTATTACTCAATTAAGAACCAACTCGCATCAACTTCGGTGTTAAATAGGACGGTGGAAAAGGCCTAAAGAAGCTTGGGAAGAACAAGTGTGTACATTTTGCATGTCTAGGGCAGTGGAATAGGAAAAGCATTTCATTTTGGAATGTGATGTGTTCAAAGACATCAGAGAAAGTTATGGGAATATGTTAGCATTGGTTTCTTGGCATTGTTTTTTCAGCGAGGGGATTGTTGGAAGGTTGGGCCAGTTCATCATCAATTTGAATAAGAAAAAGATTGAATTTCAAAAGGCGAAAAACAGGGATTTGATGGTCCCATAGACTATTTTTAGTCTCGTGGATGTTAAAATATCATTTCATTTCATATCATGTCACAAAATTTAATGAGATATTTTAAGAACTTGTAAAAATTCTTTGAATGAATCGTGAACTTTTTGATAACCCAATAGATTGGGTAAACAAGAAGCATTCTTTCTTTCCGGTGAATATGAGAAGTTCGTAATATATTACGTATATTTTGTTATTACAGGGTTGAATGACAAGATATGGCACAATTATCTAAGAGAGAAAATTTGATATGATTAGACTAGTATTAAAATTCAAGTGTTACTATCATATCACAAGTTACGAGGCATGGTTCAATAAGATCTTCAAAATCACAGACAATAACATTACAAATAAATGTTAATAATTTTTTTGTAATAAATTAAAAAATAATATCTAAAGTTTCACTTTATAAAATTGAAAATTATTTAACCTCTTTAACTAAAATAATAAGTGGTCAACCTAAACCCAAATCTATAATACCAACTATGGCCGACATAATAAAATAAAACATATTGCTACTTTCAAGATTTTCTTATCATAAAATGATCTTTAATAATGTTTTTTATCATTCTAAAATTTAATATCATAAAATGTGATTAAGCCGATAGGCTTTTTATGGTGAGGTTCTTTGTCATGACATTGTAGTAGATTCGTCAACCTTCAAGGAATATACCATTTCAATGGTGTGATGTTCGAGGGATTCGATTGCCGATCTCCAATAGGATGAGCTCTTTGGTGCTTGGCCCTTGCTGCATTTCTCTCCATACCACACGGCCCTTGCCACTTCCATATGGGGCCGCTGCTATAATAATTTAACCTTCTTTTAATGGTTTTGCTGGAAGTTCACCCTATGCCATGTAGCTCATCGCTTTTCAACACTTGTCCTATATCAAAACCAACCTTTATCTGCCACGTGTTCCTCTGAGGAGAGAGAAAATACCTCGTCCTTCTTTGGTTTTGCCAATAATTTCTTTGTTAACCTGTAATTGGCCCTCCCTGCTACTTTAACACTAGTAGCTTTGATAATATCGCAACAGGCATTATTTTCCTGTGGTAAATGATTTAAGCCCAAGGTTATTTTAGTCTTGATAACTGTGCGCCAGCCCAATATCGAAGCCCCTCTATTGGAACTTTTGAAATGGCACATGTTGCAAAACATGGATATGCGATCGGCGATTGTGATCATCGTTGGTTCTCAGCCTCGCGTCTTTCCTTCTTTGTGATCGTGGGCCAGCGCCCATATCGGAGCCCCTTAATCGGAGGATTTCAATCCAAGATTTTACTTTTATGCAACAACATGCCTCAACCTCTGAACGTTGATCTCTAGTATATTATGTCATTTAAGGCCACATGGCACGTTGTAATTGGTGACATGTGTCACCCTGTTTTTCCCTCCTTGGGGCCTTGAAAATGTCGAAATTGCCTGCCACGTGTCCATCGTCCTGCCACGCCATGTCGAGGTCATATGCCATGTGGCTTTGTTGAAACCAATCTTTGTCCACAACGTGTCCCTTATCAAAACCAATCGTATTGCTTCACACATTCATTTGGAAGAGAGAGAAAAGACACGTTCATGACTGGTTTTGCAATGAAAATCCTTCATTTTTTTGTTTTGTTGTTTTTTTTTTTTCCTGGTGGTTTAACATTCTCGGTACCTTTATATCGCAACTTCGCAATATCGCAAAATTTGAAAGTTGTCACCCCTCTGATTCGTTGATTGCCGGTATTCGATATGGACCTCTGACTACACGCAGTGCAATCAGAATATCGCATCCACTGTCATGTCGAAATTTTTGAAATGCCACATATGTTAAATCATCAATATGGCTTAACCCTCTTATTGTTGATTTGGTTCTAGAGTTGATATAGTAATAGATAATAATTTAATGGAATAGCGAATCCACTAGAGTTGTATCTGAGTTATAACATCGCAAGAATTCTTTTAGAAATTTCCGTTACATATAAAATTGGTCCGATATAATAATAACCAAATATCTAAACTCTGAATTGTGTTATGGACCTCCAACCACCAATATGCTTTGACAATATCACATATCACAACAAGCGCTATTTTCCTTTGTTAAATGATTTAAGCCCAAGGTTCTTTGAGTCTTAATAACCATGTGCCAACCCAATATTGGAGCCCCTCTATCAGAACTTTTGAAATGGCACATATTGCAAAACACCGATATGCGATCGACCGATCTCCCTTGGTTCTCAACCTCACGTCTTTCCTTCTTTGTGACTATGGGCCAACCCCCATATCAGAGCCCCTCAATCGGAGGATTTCAATCCAAGATTTTACTTCAATGCAACAACATGCCTCAACCTCTTAACGTCGATCTCCGATCTATTACGACATTCACTACCACGTGGCACCTTGTAATTGGTGACACGTGTTGCCCTATTTTCCCCCCCTTGGGGCCTTGAAAAGGCTGAAATTGCTTGCCACGGGTCCACCGTCTCGCCATGCCATGTTGACGTCATATGCCGTGCTTCTTTATCATAACCAATCTCTGTCCACCACGTGTCCCTTATCGGAACCAGTCATATTGCGCCACACATCCATTTGGAAGAGAGAGAAAAGGCACGTCGTAATATCGCAAAATTTGAAAGTTGTTACCCCTCTAATTCATTGATTGTCGATATGTGATATGGACCTCCAACTACATGCAAGGCAACCAAAATATCACATCCACTATCATGTCGAAATTTTTGAAATGCCACAAATGTTAAATCGTCGATATGGCTTAATCCTCCGATCATTGATTTTGGTTCCGGACTCGATATAGTAATCAAAAATAATTTAATGGAATAGCAAATCCGTTAGAGTTATATCAGAGTTATACCAATGATGCATCCTACGCTTATTTCTTCTAGAGTAAACTACTTCTATACTTCCCTTTCCACACACTCCCATTAGACATTGGCTCCATTGATACAGTAATCATTTTGCATTGGGAACAAAAAAGATATGCATATTTTCCATGGCATGTTCATTGATCCCTTGAAAGCCCTTGAAACCCCCCCCCCCCCCTTTCCCTAGCTTTGGTGACACCTCCACTAATGATGTGCCCAATTCCCATGAATCTATAGACAATAATGAATGGCAATACCTTTTTCTTAGCTACACCCTGGAAACAACATGCAAATTGATTACCTTGGCATGCCTGGACATCGTGACTTTGACTCTAACCACAATTGGGCCCATACTACCATCTATCTCCCTTTGCAAGAGACAACCATACATTTTATAGACTTTAGTCGCTCATCCACCCAAATCCATTTTAGCCCCACTCCAGTTCCCCGCTCGCTCACCTCACTATCACCCACCCAACAAGTTGCTTTCACCATTGTCCTTACCCACTTTAGGACCACTTCCTCCATTCCTCCACTTAGAATGTTGATCCAAGGTACCGTTGGCACAGGGAATTCTCATTTAATTGATTGTCTAAGAAATACATTTCTTATTGAATCTTCTCCCAGTTCAAGTCCATTGCACCTACTTGCTCCAATTGGTGTTGCAACATTTAACAAAAAGGCACTTACAATCCATTCTTCCCTTCGCAATCCTTTAGTGTCAATTCATCCTCTTGAGGGCCAACCACTTTTGCATCTCCAAGAAAAACTTTTTCACATCAAATACATTTTAATTGATGAAATGAGCTTTATTGGGCCTAAACTTTTTTCACGCGTAAACGATCGTTTAAGGGAGGTATTTCCTTCCTAATAGAATGTACCTTTTGGCAATCGGTTTATCATACTTGTTGGTGATCTTGGCTAACTACCTCTTGTGAAGGACATCCTGATGTATGTCGGGACATTGCGTGGCAATGCCCCTTGGCACACCTTTGACACGATTGTCACACTATCTACCATCTTTCATCAACAGGGGACAGACCCTCTTCAAACTGTGTTCCGCCAATTACTCATGAATCTCATAAATGCAACACCAACAATCGAAGACTGAAACCTTCTCATGTCAAGGACAAATTCCTTTTTGTCAAACGATGAGAAACAAGACTTCGACAATGCAATCCACCTATATCCAACCGACCTAGTTGTCACAATGAATAACAAACAAATTCTCAAAAAATTGAACATTTCAATTGCATGATGCTACATAAAGAAAAGGAAACACCATCCTACCGGTACACGCAGAGATGGTGAAAAATTGGATGCAAAAGTTATTATTTGCAATGAACAACATGTTTTCCTCACATGTAACTTGTAAGTTGAAGTAGGTGTTGTAAACAGAGCCCTTGGAAAAGTAGTTTCCATTTTTTGTGCCCCTGGATCAAAACCCCCTCAATTACCATCATTTGTTGTTGTTGATACTTTCCAATACAAAGCCTCATCATGGAATGCCTTAAACCCATCTTATGTTCCAATTCCCCAAATAACACAAGGCTCTCGCAAACAACTTCCCCTTCAAATGGCATGGTGTTTGACAATACATAAATTGCAAGGGATGACATTACCAAAGGCGACAGTGGACATTGGCAACGTAGACTGACAAGGCTTAACATTCACTGCCATCTCTAGAGTATGCACCTTCACTGATCTCTGCATCTCTCCACCATTTTCCTTCAGTCCCTACTATCGCATGGAAGGCAATGCTTACATCAAACATTGGCAACAAGAGGAATCCATGCTAGCATCAAAATATTTGCAACCACCTGTACTCTGATTGCTCCATTTAGCCCCTTCTGATTTCATTTGAGTGAGCATACTTTTGATTCAATTTCACAATAGTTGCTTTCTTTTACAAATAGTTGCTGTGAAATTAAGTTAAAATTCCAAAAAAAATCCCCTTTCTAAAAAAAATGTAATGTGCATTTGTGTTTGCAAAAAAAAATGAACAAACTTTACAAGTTCACATTTCACTGATTGATATGAACATGGTTTACAACTCTACTTCAAATAAAATACTTTCAAAATGCTTGACAAGAAGAAACAAAAAGCAAATTCGTTGTCACTTACTGGCAAATCTCTTTTCAATTGTCCAAGAAGTAACTTACCACAAAATTTGGAAGCCATTTTCCCAAACAACAAAAGGACTCAAAAGCTACTAAGAACAAACTTTCCAAACTATTGTGGTGAAAAATAGAACACCCCCATTTTGATTGTATTATCATCAAAATAATAATGGGGACCGCTATGTATTTGCAACTGCCCTTTAGATCATTTGTTATTCATTTTTTCCTTATGTTGTCTTGTTTTATTTTTTAATTTGACTTAATCTTATTTTTAAATATTCTTTGTATTATTCATTAATTAGAATAAATGAAAAAAAATAGCCCATGAGTCCAGGACTTATATTGTTGTTCGACTTTAACCCTTTTATATTGAACCAATGTTAAATGCGCCCTTTGAGTAATAACACAATGTTGTAGTATTTAACTTTTACTTTGAAAACCTTTCAATCAAAGTTCACAAAAAAATATAACGCATATCTTATATAATGAAATCATATTAGAGCAATTGCATATCGACGTTTTGGTAATGTACCACCCCTCTAAACCTTTGATCGTCGATATAATGTTACCCCTGATCTCTGATTTGTTTAGATCTCCGATGTGCGATATCAAAAGACCTCTGATTTGCTTAGAACTCGAATACACAGACCAAATATGGGTATGCAATTCATTCAAAATAATATTGCGTCCGATTTACAATCTGATAAAGTTATAAAAACAAGTTAATTATCATCAACATCCTTTCTGAATGTTAATTATCAACAACAATAAAAATATATGTAGATTTGTACAATTATAATTCTAATTCTAATTTAAGCTACATTATTTCCCAAATATTCCCCTTTTTTGCATCGAGATTCTTCTTATGTAACTTTTCACTTCAAATTTAAATTTAAATTAATTATATATAGTAGAGATGGGAACCAAATGAAAGGATGAAATATTCTAAATGCTAATATTAATTTTTTAAAATTGTATCCTTTTAAAGAATTAAGAAATGAAAAGGAGTTGCAGGGACTGCTTTAAAATCTTTAAATAGCAATTTTTGATGTTGTTTCAATTTACTAACCTCATAGAAAAAAATATTGTCGCTAAGCTTTTTCATGTGTTCCACAATATTATACTCAATGGTATCAAAGACTACAGGGTTCTTGGATGAGTGAATGATATATGAATGCGAAGCTAATGAATGTATATCAAACTAAAAAATTAAATATAAACAAATCCTTGTAATATCTATCCAAGGACAATGTATCATTAATATATGTGATTTACACATCTTTTCACTTATAGAATTATAATGTAGATCATCAAACCATTCATAAGTATAAAACGAGTAATGATAGCTACTTTAATTAAATAGTTAATTACATTAGTTGATATAAAGCACTACACATATATGATATCGTTGTTCATCTATATACTTAAACAATTTTGATTAAAACACATCAATCGTGATAATGGTCCAATCACATCTAATAACATATATGGAAAAGTTGAAATAAAGCAGTAATTAAACTCATAAACATAGCATCAACATATATATAATAGCACATGATACACATTCACTCTTCTCATACATAGGATCGCAGTGGATTTTCTTTATATTAAGACTTCTTTATAGCTATAACAATGCAAACAAAAAGGTTTCTCACACAAAATCACAACCCCCTTTCTTCATAACAACAGATTTATAGTTTGAAATCAAAACTCAAATATAGAAAAGTCCATAACATGTCGGGGTGGTTCAAACAAACCACACTTAAACTAAAAATACAAGCTAATACTAGAGTGTTGTTACAACAACTTGATGAAGACTTGGAGCAGGACTGCTTTGCCATTCATTGTTGAAGTTTGCATACATCTATCATTGGCTTCAATTCAAGTGGTTGTTATGGTCTAATGCGCATCCTTGCATTAAATAACGCATCGCTGAGTGCTGGGAGAAAGTGACTGGTTGTATTTGGAAGAGACCTCAACATCAACCATTGCCCATGTGGTTTGACTAGGAAATGCCAATGACATTCCAAGTCACTCTTTGATGGAGCTTTTATTCCCTAAGCCTTCTTCTTTGATGATTCTTGCCAATATTTTGTCAAAGTCTGAGATTAGATTTGCCTACAACAGGTTGTCTTTGATTGATTCAATGATGTTGCTAGATATGTCCTTGGCACTATAGATTGTCATTTTCACATTTTAAAGCATTATCTCCCATTCCTGAAAGACAATGTCTTTATGAGATTCTTTTATTTTTGGGAGATTGGTTGATCGCCCCTCAGAGTTGTTCTGCCAGTCAATGAAATCAAAGATTTTCTCTTCAACTTCCTTGCTATATGTCCTCAGATAGAACAATTGATTCACAAGTGCATCATCTAATTGGCACATGCCTTCAATAATGGCCAACATTTGGCAAAATAGAACCTGCTAATGAGCGAGTAGGTTATTCAACTCCCCTGCTTCTTTCATGAATTCTGTCATCTTAGGATTAACCTTCCATTGCTCAATTCTGCGCTCTAGCTCCTGTATATGGGATTCCCCACTCTTTATGTCAGAGTCATATTGAATCTTCATGCCATCGAAAATGGTTTTTTCAATTGTGCAAGTTGAACTTGCCATTGGTGTGTTGGAAATACTGAGAGGGGGGTGAATCAATATTTCTTTTCAATTGTTATTATTACCAGTTTAGATTCTTTACAATTTTAAACAAAGAAATGAATTTATTATATATAGAAAAGAATTGAATACAATATATGATGATTTTTTCCAAGCACCAACTTGGACTTTGATGAGGCTCCAACCTCTAGGGCTTCCACCCTATCTTATCAAGGCACAAACCTTGAATTTAGGAGCACCCACTCCAAGGACACCAATCCTTTCACTTTTGAGGCACCAACCCTAAGGGCTCTGACCCTATATTTTTACTTTGTCAAGAAATGTTTGATTGTATTACACTGCTCCCAAGGTCTTCGTCACTAAGCCCTATCCTTTGTAGTCTGTGTAACAGGTCGCGGTCTGCACTACAGATTCACTTTAGGTTTGAGCCTTCCAAGACTAACCTAGTCAAAAGATTTGGTTTTCCCGCTCAGTCTTCGACTTCCTTCTTTCTTTGGATCTTCACCTTTCGTTGGACCTTCGACTTCCTTCTTTCCCATTGGACCTTCGACTTCCTCTGTTTCTTCAAGTTCACAAGTTGTGAACTGTCTCACCTTCTCTATGATAGATGCCCGATTCAACTACTTGAAGTGAAGCGTTTTAACTTGTATTTATACATGTCTCACCAATAACCAAAAGACACGTTCATTAGGAGGAGAGGCCGACTTATGAGATCACATATTAAGAAAATGTATTGGAGGGACCTTTTGTTAATATTCATCAATTATAACATAAACTTGTTATTTACGAAATTCACATCATAAGAGAGGATATAACCATATTGGAGGTCCCATATGCCACGTCATTCCTTTATTCTCGCAATCACAACTTTCATGAAAATTAGAGGTTTTACAAGTTGTGCACATGCTCTATCTTCCGATATAACATTGTCGATGCCCCTACTTCCGACAAAGCAGATACGATATTCAATAAACTGTTTTTTGATAAATTAGTTGGGTCCACAACTTTATCGCAATCAGAGGTTTTACCATGTCATTCCTTTGAGACTTGCGATACTGCAGATGCGATATTATATTAAGTCAAGTTGTAATGGTGCAGTCGGGTCCGCAATACATATCACAATCAACAGTTTTAACGTGACATCCCTTTAAGGCTTGCGATATGAAACTTCTGATACAGTGGATGCGATATTACAATAAGGCATGTTATAATGGAGCAATTAGGTCCGCAACTCAAATCGCAATCGGAGGTTTCAACATGACAAGGCTTCTAAAACTTGTGATATCGTGAATGCGATATTTCTTTAGGACGTGTTGTAATGGGACCATTGAGTCTGCAAATCATATCGCAATCGGGGATTTCAGTGTAACAAGGCTTCAATACTTGCGACACAGCAGATGCGATATCTATTGAGATGTGTTGTATTTGAGCGATCGGGTCCACAATGCTCCTCCGATATCGATGTTTTCTTCTTTTCGACTTTTACTCTTGGCTTGCCTTTCCTATGGCTTCTCATTCCCGAGATTGCCGATGGCTACTCTTTGATGGCTTCCGATATCTCTTCTGATAGCTCTTCTTTGATGGCTCATATTCTTGACTTCTAATGGATTCCCTGATGGCTTTCCTCCTTGGCTTCACATCATTATTTAATATTCCAGAATATTTCCATATTGACATCAATGACAATCTAGATCAATAATCTGCCCTTTGTCATTGATGGCAATATTCTTCTTCTCTCCCCATTTGACATCAATGGCAAAGGAGTGCGCAGGGACTCGCCCTGTCGAACTGCTCCCCCTGTCATGCAACATCTTAAGAATCAGTTTAGTGTGATGTTAAAGCAATAACCCCCATCATTTGACGAAGATGTTCAAATGCTTCTCGAGGAAGAGGTTTGGTGAAAATATTTGCAATATGTTCCTTAGTATTGAAATATTCCAACTTGATGTTTTGTTCAGCCACTTGTTCACGTAGAAAGTGATACTTGATTGGTATATGTTTGGTCTTTGAGTGCATCATTGGATTTTTACTGAGACTGATAGCACTTGTGTTATCACAATAGATGGTGATTGGTTGTTTAGTTTCTATGTTGACATCCTTCAAAGCCTCCTTCATCCATAGTATTTGTGTACAACAGTCTGCAACTATATATTCAACTTCAATTGTAGAGAGAGATATATATGATTGTTTTTTGCTGAGCCAAGATACCAGACAATCTCCCATAAAAAATTCATTTCCATTGGTGCTTTTATGATCATCCACGCTTCTAGCCCAGTCATCATCGGTATAAGTTGTCATTGTAAGATTTGTGCTTTTGGGATACCAAAGACCAAAGTCAGGAGTTCCTTTCAAGTATATGAGAATTCTTTTCATAGCCAACAAATGGGATTGCTTAGGATTTGATTGAAATCTTCCCACCATTCCTATTGCTTGCGTAATGTTGGTTCTTGTAGCAGTTAAGTATAAGAGAGCTCTAATTATTGACCTGTAAAGAGTTGCATCTACCAGGGGGGATTCATCATCTTTGCTTAATTTATAGTTTGTGGTCATCGGTGTGCTCACAGGTGCACATTCTTCCCTTTCATATCTTTTAAGCATGTCTTTAAGATATTTTGTTTGAGAAATGAACATACCTATTGTGGTTTGTGATACTTGCAGTCCAAGGAAGAAGGATAGCTCACCAATCATCAACATTTCGATTTCTTTTGAAATATTTTGAGCAAACTCATGCCTCATTTCATCATTATTGCTAGCGAAAATCAGATCATCAACATATACAAGAGTATTAGTAATTTATCCTTATCCATATTCATGTAGAGTTTACTTCCTGCTACCCCCTTATTGAAGTTTTTGTTGTTGTAGATAGTGATCCAATCTTGCGTACCATGCTCTGGGAGATTGTTTCAACCCGTATAATGCCTTTTTCAATTTACATACAACGTGTTTTCCTTTTGCTAGTTCAAAACCTTCTGGTTGCTCCAAGTAGACTTCTTCTTTGAGTTCCCCATTCAGAAAAGCTGATTTTACGTCCATTTGATGTACTTTGAATCCTTTTGAGCAAGCAAATGCCATGAACATCCTTATAGCTTCCATGTGAGCTACTAGTGCAAAGGTTTCTTCAAAGTCAATTCCTTCAATTTGTGAATAACCCTTAAAACAAGTCTTGCCTTATTTATGATGATTTGTCCATCTTCATTCATTTTGTTTTTGAACACCCACTTATATCCAATTATATTTTTATCCTTTGGACGAGGTACCAGCTCCCATGTCTCATTTTTCTCGATTTGAGACATTTCTTCTTCCATGGCTTCCACGCAATGAGGATACTTACTTGATTGAGTAAAAGTTTCTGGTTCTAGCATAGATAAGAGAACAACATCATTTTTCTTTGGTGTACGTGTCATCCTTCTTCAGGTTTGTATCCCTTCATCTACATTGCTAATAATCTGCTCTTCCAGGTGATGTTTTTGGAGGAATTTCACTTTTGAAGGAGTTTGAGATGGTTCTTTTTCCTTTTGTTTTTATTGATCTTTTTCCTCCTTTCCAGGTTCTTCTTCGCTTTCTTCAATGAAAGGGTCAACTTCATGATCTTTAATTTTCATTACTGGAATACCTTCATCAATCTTCACATCAATACTTTCCACTATTTTATGTAGTCGATTATTGTAGCACTAGTAAGCTTTGCTTCTGGTATAATATCCAAGAAATATTCCTTCGTCAACATGAGAATCAAATTTTCCTTGTGAGTCATCATTGATCTTTATGAAGCATTCGCTTCCAAAAATCCTGAAGTATTTTACTGAAGCAGGTCTTCCTTTCCATAATTCATAAGGAGTCTTCTCATTATTTGGTCTTAATTGAGTTCGATTCAAGGTATAAACTGTTGTCCCGACTGCTTCCCTCCAAAATTTTGGTTGCAAGTCAGCTGCTAGTAATATAGTTCCTACCATTTCTTGAACATTTCAGTTTCTCCTTTCAAAAACCCCATTTTGCTTAGGTGTTCTAGCAACAGAGAATTCTCTTTTGATTCCATGTTCGTTACATAATTCATCAATTTCTTTTAATGTGAATTCCCCTTCCTTATCCGATCTAAGACATTTAATTTTGGAATCCTTTTCATTTTCTACAAGAGCTTTAAGTTTCTTAAAAAATTCAAATGCTTCATATTTATATTTTATGAAATATACCCACATCAGTCTAGTATAGTCATCAACGAATAAAGCAAATTACCTTTCTCCTTTGAGTGTTGGAGTTTTGGTTATCCCACATAGATCTACATGAATGATCTCCAGAGGTTTTGATGTGGAGAACTCCTTAGTCTTGTGGTTGGTTCTAGTGTGTTTGCCATGTTGACATGGGCCACATACAACTTGTTATGGTTTGAACATATTTGGAATGTCACTTACTGCATTGATTTTGCTGATATTGATCAAGTTATCAGCTTGTATACCCCAGTCGCTTTTGCTGATATTGATTAAGTTATCAGAACTTTCATCTGTTTGACTTAGATAACATTTATCTTCTTGAATTTTGTTCAAAATGTAAACGTTATCTGATGTTCTAACTCCTTTCGCCACAAGTTATCCTGAGGAAGAGTTCCTTATTTCACAATTGTTAGTGTTGAAGACAACATTATGTCCTTGATCATAGATCTGGCTGACTCTCAAGAGATTGTGTTTGAGCCCATCTACCAGCAAAGAATTTTGAGCCTTTCCTTTTCCATTAATAAGGGTAATAGTACCTTTTCCAACAATTTTGGCAGATCCACTCTGAAAGGATACATTTCCTTCCTTTTTGTTCAATGAGACAAACTTCCTTTTTCCACCTGTCATATGTTTGGAGCACCCACTATCCACAAACAAAATATTTTCATCATTGTGAGAACAAAGAGCTAGACCACATTTATTTGTATTGGGATTTTCATCTTTTACTTCTCTTCTTTTGAGGGCGTAATTCTATTCACTATGTCCGTTATCATTACATAATGAGCAAATTGGATCAAATTTGGCCAAAGGATCAAAAGAGTTGAAGATCTTGATTTGTCCTTGCCCTTTGAGACCACATGGATTTTTTGTTTGATCCTTCAATCTTAGTGCTTCATTCTTACGAGGCGTGCAATGTTTAGCTTGATGACCAAAATTTTTACAATAATAACAATACCCAAAAAAGATAGTTTTGTACCTGTTGTAATAACCATGATTTTAATCAACCTTCTTTCTTGGAGTTAATCTTTCTTCATTTTTTGTATTTGAGATGGGCCTTTGATGAGATGATTTTTCTTCTTTTGAATTGTTGGAAAGTATGTCGGCATAACTTCTTGCATTATCCTTAGTACTTGATGATTCTCCTTTAAAACCAATCCCGGACTTGTCAATTTGAGATTTCTGAGTGTTGAGAATGTGACCAAGTGTTTTAGAAATTTGCCAACTTCTTTTGATTTGTTCCAATTATTTCTTGAGAGATACTATTTTAGCTTCACGTCTTTCGCATATTTCTTCCTTTTCTTTTAGTTGATTGTTCATGATGTCCTCCCTTCTTTTGGCTTCCTATTTTTTTTTGTTTTAAGAGAGATGACCTTCTTTCGTAACTTCTCATTTTCTTCAATGGCACTTATTAGTAATTCATTTGTATCTACTTCGTTTTCCTGTCTTGGTTCATCATCTTCAACGAATGCCATAAATAGTACTTCTTTGCTTCTAGCATAGTCATTTCTTCATCTGATTCATCATTACTTCCTTTGTGATGAAAGGTATCTTTGGATGATTTCTTTTTGATGACCACATATTCATCCTCATCAAATTCATCTTGCTTACAGAGGAAATTCTTCTTAGTAAATCCTTTGTTTTTGTATATCCTCATTTTTTAATTTTCCTCATCATCAATGTCATACTTATGGGGACATTTTGCATTATAATTACCTATTCTTCCACATTCGAAACAAATAAGAGGGTGTTTACCTTTTAGCTTGGATCCTTTCTTTAGTCTTCGTAACAATTGTGCCAATTTAGATTCAACATCAGAGTCATCACTGTTGGTATTCCATGCTTTCCCCTTTTTTGATTTTGAGGCCTTGAATGTTGCATCTTTGGAACTTGGGATTCCTTTTCTCATCTCATAGACAATGAGGATTCCATGAAGTTCATCCATCTTGAAAGTGCCTAGGTCCTTCATTTCTTCTATAGCACTTACTTTGGAGTCAAATTTGTTTGGGATAGATCTTAAGACTTTTCGAACAACAACGCTTTCTTCAATCTTTTCTTCCAATCCTTTAAGAGAGTTGACTAATTCAGGTACTCAGAGGAAGTATGATGCAATATCTTCTTCATCATCCATTTTCAGACTTTCAAACTACCTCCTATGAGTTTGAATCTTTGCCTTCTTAACTTTGGAGTTCCCATCATATAAGCTAACCAACTTATCCCATACTTCTTTGACCGAGTCACAATTCAAAACTTTCGTAAATTCATAATCAGTAATTCCATTGGTAATGGAATTTAGAGCTTTGGCATTTGCAATGTACTTTTTCCTTTCATCTTGATCAATAGGAAGAGTGGGAGGGGAATTGTACCCATTCAAAACAAAGTTTCAAACTTCAGGTCCAAGGGACATTAAGTAGTAAGACCTTCTCTTTTTCCAAAAACCAAAATTTGTACCATCGAACAAGGGAAGCCTTCCTGCCATTTCTTGATTCTTCATTGTAACTAAGAATCCTTCTTCCAGTTATTAGGCTGATTCTGAAGAAGCCAACTCTGAAACCAATTGTTGGAAACACTGAGAGGGGGGTGAATCAATATTTCTTTTCAATTTTTATTATTACCAGTTTAGATTTTACAATTTTAAACAAAGAAATGATTTTATTATATATAGAAAAGAATTTAATACAATATCTAATGAATTTTTCCAAGCACCAACTTGGACATTGATGAGGCTCCAACCTCTAGGGCTTTGACCCTATCTTATCAAGGCACCAACCTTGAATTTAGGAGCACCAACTCCAAGGACACCAATCCTTTCAATTTTGAGGCACCAACCCCAAGGGCTCTAACCCTATATTTTTAATTTCTCAAGAAATGTTTGATTGCATTACACTGCTCCCAAGGTCTTCTTCACCAAGCCCTGTCCTTTGTAGTCATTGTAACAGGTTGCGGTCTCCACTACATATTCATTTCAGGTCCGAGCCTTCCAAGATTAACCTAGTCAAAAGATTTGGTTTTCCCACTCGGTCTTCAGCTTCCTTCTTCGCTCGACCTTCGCCTTTTGCTGGACCTTCAGCGTCTTGCTCGACCTTCGGTTTCCTTTGTTTCTTCGAGTTCACAAGTTGTGAACTGTCTCACCTTCTCTATGATAGATGCCTGATTTAGCTACTTGAAGTGAAGTGTTTTAACTTGTATTTATACATGTGTCACCAATAACCAAAAGACACATTCATTGGGAGGAGAGGTCGACTTATGAGGTCGGATATTAAGAAAATATATCGAAGGGGCTTTTGTTAATATTCATCAAGTATAACGTAAACTCATTATTTATGGAATTCACATCATACAAGAGGCTATACCCATATCGGAGGTCCCATATGCCACGTCATTCCTTTAATCCCGCAATCATAACTTTCATGAAAATCAGAGGTTTTACAAGTTGTGCACATGCTCTGTGTTCTGATATGACATTGTCGATGCCCCTACTTCTGACGAAGTGGATGTGATATTCAATAAACAATTTTTTGATAAATCATTCAGGTCCACGACTTTATCGCAGTCAGAGGTTTTACATGTCATTCCTTTGAGACTTACGATATCGCGGATGAAATATTATACTAAGCCATGTTATAATGGTGCCACAATCGATGGTTTTTACATGACATCCTTTTAAGACTTGCGATATGAAAGTTATGATACAACAGATGCGATATTAAAATAGGGCGTGTTATAATGGAGCAATTGAGTCCGCAACTCAAATCACAATCAGAGGTTTCAATGTGACACGACTTTAAAAACTTGCGATATGGTGGATGCGATATTTCTTTAGGGTAAGCCATCAAAGAGTAACCATTAGAAATCACAAGAACGAGAAGCCACATGAAAGCCAAGCCAAGAGTAAGAGTCGAAAGGAAGAAAACAACGATAACGGAGAAGCATTGCGAACCTGATAGCTCTTCCGATAAGTCTTCTTGGATGACTCTTGTTCTTGACTTCCAATGGTTTCCCTGATGGCTTTCCTCCTTGGCTTCATATCATTATAATATTCTAGAATATTTCCATATTGACATCAATGACAATCTAGATCAACACGGTGAATGATTCCTTTCTTTTCATTTTCTAAATTTTGTTCAAGATGCCTTCGTCTATCATCTTTTTCCCTTAGGAGTTGTTGCACTTTTATGGCTTTGTCAATTGTTGCACTAGCATAGGCTCCTGCATATTCTGATAGTCTCCCAAGATCTTCACTTGAGGTGGTTTGGGCATCTTTCCACAGTACTTGAAAGGAGGTATTTCCAGGGACCAAAGCCTGCCTTTGTTTAGTCCTTCTCCTCTTTCTCTATCTGTTGATTATTGCTCTGTGTTTGGGACTATAAATACATCTAGGGGAGGAATCTCCTCAATCTTGAGAACGACCTCAGAGGTCAAGAAAACTGGTATCATGTCCACATCATTGGTGTCCATAATTTCTTTAGAAGCCTCAACAGTGAATGTGGTCTTCTCAATAATTACACCAGGCTGAGTGATCTTTGTCTGGGAGGGAGTTTGCAGCTTTTAGGGCCAATTTCTTTAAGAAATTGATCCCAAATCACATCTAGATTTTCTTTTGTTGTAACCTTCTCTATCTTTGATTGGGAAGCTGTCGATGTTTGAGTTACATGAGCTACATCTTGACTCTGAGCTATGCTCATTTTTTTCTCTTCTACCGTGCTTTGTTGATTTAGTTTCAATAATTAACTGGGCAAGTGGGAAATAGTTTTAACCATGTATTGATGAAACTGCACTAATCACTCAGGACTGAGTCGGGCTGCTGCTTCTTTTTCAACTTGTGCATAATCTAAGGATGATTCAAAGAAATCGTCAAATTTATCAGGCTCATTTGTAAACTGCCTGATCTTTGCCTGTGTTGTAATATTTTTGGCAGTATCATTAGGATCATACTACCGATTTGGAATGGTTGGAAAGTTCATCGGCTGGATTTCCTCCATATCCTTAGTAGCATGTTTGAAATTCTCTATGAGTAGACTCCACAATGAAAGGGGAAACTAGGACACATTTTTTTTTGCTTTCTCTCACGACCTTAGACAATCCATTTCCCATAGTTTGATAAGCTATTTCCCAGGTTAGGAGCTTATCAAAGACATACGGGGCAACACATGAGGGTCTGCAAGGCTGCCAAAAACTCGAATATAGGTAAATGATTCACCCCCAAACCATCTTCCAACTGATAGCAGGTCATTGTTGCCTTCAACAAAGATTCTAGGGCACTTCTCATTAAAAACAAATTGGTGAATAGGAAGCATGACACCATGGATAATCTTGTGAAAATGGGGTTGGTATTTTAACTCCCAGAGGATAGTATGGTAAATGTGAATAGGCAAAGGGTCTTGACTAATCCATTTCCATCCCATGGATGGGAAATATGAAGTGAAACAAATACAGTCCATAATGTAGGCACTCATGTAGAATGGGGGAACAATATCTTCAGGAAAACAATGCTTCTTCCTATATTCTAGGACTTGGATACTTAAATTATTGGACATAATAGTTCCCCGGTCCATTACATAACCATTCGAGGTAGCTTCAATTAGGGGTACTTTTGAAGGCTCAAAAATCTCGGCCTAAAAATCAGGGAAAACCACCTGGTTAGGAACTTAGAGCAACTCCTTTTCCATTTGAGATGGTGGCTCTAATTGGGTTGGTGGGACTAGTTTCCCTTAAACATATATATGAAAGTGGATAAAAGAGATATAGGTGTGAAGGTTGATGGATGTATGTAAAACAGAAATGAATATAATTAAAGGCCTTACTCGATCCCGAGATAATATATCTTCTATATATGTGACTTAAAGATTTCACTCATAATATGACAATATAGATCATCAAATCATTCATGAATATAAAACAAGTAATGATAACTAATTTAATTAAATTAGTTGATATATTTCACTGCACATATAAGATATCGTTGTTTGCCTATACACTTAGAAGATTTCGGTTAAAACACATCAATAGTGATAATTGTTTAATCGTATGCAATAACATATATGACAAACTTGAAAAGAAATTATAAATCAACTCACAAACATAACACTAATAATAGATAATAATACCCGATACACATTAACTCTGCTCATAAGTAAAATCAAAGTGGGCTTTCTTTCTATTAGGACTTCTTTTCAGCTACAGTAGTGCAAACCAAAAAATTTCTTGCAAAATTTTAGAACCCCTTCTTCATAACATTGAAGGGGATTTATAGTTTGAAATCAAAACTCAAATATAGTAAAACTGCACAAAATGTTGGGTGGTTTAACCAAACCACATTTAAAATAAAATACAAGATAATAATAACTTGTTGTTGTAACAACTTTGATCATGACTCGAAAGATGACTGCTTTGATATTCGCTATCGAAGCTCGCATATGTCTATCGTTGGCTTCAATTGAGGTGGATGATGAGGATCAATGCGCATCCAAGCAGTGAATAATGCATTGTTGAGTGTTGTAAGAGGATGACTAGTGGTATTTGCAAGACACCTGAGCATCGGCCATTGACTGTGAGGTTTGACTAGGAAATGCCAATGGCATTCCAAGTCAATCTTTGATAGTGCCTTTATTCCCTCAACCTTTTTCTTTGATGATTCTTCCCAAGACTTTGTTAGCAATTTTACATTGGACAAGGTATCTTCAAGGCAGTCCGAAATGAGATTAGCCTGCAATTAGTTATCGCTGATTGATTCGACGCTGTTATTTGATATGTCCCTAACACTATAGATCACCGTATCTGCATGTTTAAGCTTAATCTCCCATTCCTAAAAGACAATGTCTTTATGAGATTCTTCTATTTTTGGGAGTTTGGTCGATCGATCCTTAGAGTTGTCCTTCCAATTGATGAAGTTGGAAATATTTTCCTCTACTTCTCTGTAATTTGTTCTCAAATCAGACAATTGATCTATAAGTGAATCAATGGATTGACGCAGGTCTTGGATAATGGCCAACTTTTGACAAAAATACAACCGACTGTTGAGCAAGTAGGTTGTTTAGCTTTGCTGTTTCTTTCTTGAACTCTGCTACTTCTGGATTGACCTTTAGTTGCTCAATTCTGTGTTGCAACTCCTATACTTGGGAATCCCGACTCTTCATGTCAATTCATAATGAATCTCCAGGTCATAAAAATTGGTTTGCAATTGTGCAAGTTGAGCTTGCCATTGTTGAGTGACTCCCTACTTTTCACTTTTCAAACTCTGTTCAAGCTGCCTTATTTTCTCATGCTTCTCCTTGAGGCGTTGTTGCACTTCTGAGGCCTTATCAATTGTTGCACTAGCATAAGCTCCTGCATACTGTGATAGTCTTCCTAGGTCTTCAGCCGGGGTGACTTAGGTGTCTTTCCATCGTACTTGAAAGGAGGCATTGCCAGGGACCAAAATCTGGCTTTGTTCATTTCTTCTCCATTTCCTTTGTTTGCTGACCACTGCCTTATGCTTCTGTTGGGCCCCTTTAAAACTAGTGTATTCCCTTATTATTATTGTCATTGTAGCCCCTTATTATTATTGTTGTGCCCATGTTGTCTCCATATTGATATTATTGTGTCGCATATAAGCCCACTATTGTTATGGTTGTGCCCTTACATTATTATTGTTTTGTCGGCTTTGACTATATTGTGATCCCTTATACTCCTATATATAGAAATGAGGTCTTGTCATTTGTATCATCCAAGAATTGTTCATTTGTGTAATGTAAATGACGTTTCCCGCTCGAAGAGGCTGATTTGAAGTCGTTACTCTATCTTTTATTTTATTTTGTGAACTGGTTCCATAACAATTGGTATCAGAGATTTGGATTTTAGGGTTTCGTGTCTTCAAACATGTTATCGTGGAATTTTCGCTATAAGTTTTTTCTATGATGTTTCAGAAGCTAAAATTAAAACCCATTTGAGCCAAAATCTTGAGGAACCTCAGGTATGAATTTTAGATCTTGTCTCGCTATATTTTCAGAGATATAATCCAAGGAAGTTAGGGTTTTTGCAGGCTCCCGAATTATATCTCAAACATGTGACCTAGGGAAAATTGTCATAACTTTCTCTCTGAGCATCAGATTGAAATTTTGTAAAAAGGTACATAAAGAGGACGGATTGTAGTTTTTTGTGTATTGGTTTCAAGTCTGAAGGTAGAAATAGTGACACGTGTAACTTTGTACAAGTTCTCTCTATTGAACCAATGTATAATAAGGTTGAAACAATGAAAGATCACATCGAGCATCAACAACAAGTTCTCCAACTATTAAAGGATAACCTCACTTTAGCACATAATAGAATGAAACAATAGGAAGATCAACATCGCAACGAAAGAAGTTTGGTGACTAGGTATTTCTATGGCTACAACCATACAAACAAATGTCCCTCAAGCAAGCTAAGAAGGATGATAAATTATCACCAAAGTATTATGGTATGTACAAGGTGTTGCAAAAGATTGGTATTATGGCATACAAATTGGTTGCATAACAACTTCAGACTTTAGAATACATCAAGAGGATGAATCTCCTCTATTTTCAGAATGACCTTAGAGGTTGGAAATATTGGGATGATCTCCAAATCATCAGTGTCCATAGTTTCCTTTGAATCCTCAACATTAAACAAGGTCTTCTATGTGTTTTTAGGAGTTTGCATATTTTTGGCGTCAGATTGTTTGGCAAACTTTTCCCAAATTTCTTCCAGATTATTGTCTGTTAGAACTTCCTCTGCCTATGATGAAGAAGAAGCCTTTGTCTCTTTAGCATGAGCTACATCTGAGACCTGTGATGTGCTTACTCCTTTGTCTTACTCTGTGCTCTGCTGATTGAGTTTTACTAACTTTGTGGGCAAGTGGGAGATCCCTTTAGTCCCGTATTGATTGAATTAAATTAATTCTTCGGGGCTGAACTGTACTGATGCGTCTCTCTCAACCTTTGCATAGTTGGAAGTTGACTCAAATAGGTCATCAAACTTATCAGGCTCATTTGTGAACTGCTTGAGTTTTGCCTAAGTGTTAATATTCTTGGCAGCATCAATGGGTTTGAACTGCCGATTCAGAATGGTTGGAAAGTTCATAAGTTGGATTTCCTCCATTTCCTTCACAACATGCTTGAAATTCTCAAGGGAATAGGCACCACAATGAAAGGGAAAGACATGCCACATTATCTTTTTGTTATCTTTCATGACCTTAGATAGGCCATTTCCTACAATCTGATAGGTTATTTCCCGGTCGAGGAGCTTGTCTGGAATATATAGGGGTAACACATGTGGCTATGCAAGGCTACCAAAAACCTGAACATAGATAAAGGACTCTTCTCCAAACCATCTGCCAACTGATAAGAGGTGGTTGTTGGCTTCAGGTGAGATTCTAGGGCATTTTTCATTAAAGACAAACTGGTGGATTGGAAGCACAACACCATGACAAATTTTGTAGAAATGGGGTTGATATTTTGACTCCCAGAGAATACTATGATAAACATGGATAGACATAGGGTCCTGTATGGTCCATTTCCATCCCATGGATGGGAAATCAGAAGTAAAGCAAATAACATCCATTACATAGGTACTCATGTAAAATGGGGGAACAATGTTTTCTAGAAAAAAGTACATTTTTTCCTATAATCTAGGATTTGGATACTTAAATTATTGGATAGAACAATCCCCCAGTCCATAACATAGCTATCACAAGCTGCATCAATCAAGGCTACCCAATGGTTTGAAAACTTTTGGGTATTGGCATAACCAAATAATCTACATATCATGGTGGCAGCACAACAATATGGACCGACAAGAGAAGCTATAGAATACATACCCTTATTCTCTCGCTCATGCTTGCTGGTATATCTTCTCCATCCTTTGATGACTTCAGATTGATCATGATTTTCCTTCATGAATTTCTCAACGAAGTCCTTATCATGTTTCTTCTGAGGTGCCAACAACTGGTACATCTGAGTCAAATTTTTGCTGGTGAAAGAGCCGATGACTATGTTCCTCTTGGTCATAAAGTTTCTATCAGCTATGTTTAGATGGTCAACAACCCATCTGATCATATCCATGTAAGGAAGGATGTTTGGCCGAGCAACAATTCTGTGGAGGAATGAATTAGCCAGATCACTATATGTAGTATTAGAAACCGGGTATGAATCTTCGGCTATGAATACTCTTTCTGTGACTCTCGGCTCTTCATCTTCGAAAAGTTGATACGTGGCCTCCCTAGTAGATGTTCCGGTGTTTGAGGTGCATGTGGTATCGGTAAATAATGTAGGCAATTCTGCAAGCTCAGGGGGAAGAGCAACTGATTGTTGTTGAACAACAAGTTTCTTCCTGGGTTTGGTCGACCGAGACATTTTTGTTGAATTATGCTTGTCGGGACTGAGTTGTCAAGAGAAACACAAGGGTGAGAGTAACTAACATTCAGAGTAAATAACTTAGCAAATAACCGATTACGTAATAATCCAAGACTTTTATGAGCAAAATCTTAGGAAACCGTTGGTAATAATGAATGCGTTTATTCTATCGAAAACCATTAATTCTCCACATTTGGCCATTAATATCTCATTCGCCATATCTCAACTTTTAAAGCCTTGTCACTTTGAAACCTCTGATTGCAATACGTGTTGCGGACCCGACTGCTCCATCATAGCACACCTTAATATAATATCACATCTGCCACGTCACACCCTTCATATCACAAGTTTTAAAGCTGTGTGTCTCATCATGGACATTAAAAGTCACAATGGTTATGGTGTAAATAATAAACTAAATGGATATGGTGTAAATAATAAATTGAATGGATATGGTGTAAATAAAGTCGCAAGTGAGAGGCTTTGGAAGTCTGGTCATGGACAATAAAACGAAAACGCCACTCGCGAGATCCCAATATGCTACGTGGCATTTTTATGGGGTCGATCTCTTTATTACTATTTACATATATATGCCGGCTTTTATTATATTTAGGCTTTAAACTTTTAAAATTTATTTGGGAAAAGTTTTAATCGCCATTTTTCTTAAAAGACTTTTTAGATTAAACCTAAAATTTATCTCTCTTTTTAATTAAATTACTTTAAAATCTTAAAACTAATATTTCCTATTATTTTTTTTAAATTATATCTTAAATTTTAAAATGATAACCATTCTCTATTAATTCTATTATTAACTATATAATAAAATTATTAATTCATAACACATGTAACATTTTACTAAAATATTACTTTTACTTACTTCCTTATGCCCCACTGCTCCTATGACTTGCACCGGTTGGTGAAAACGCTAGTTTTATTAACGATCTAGGGTATCAGGGTCTTTTTAACTTTTTAAAACCGGTGGAAATGCTAGTTTTATATACGATGTAGGGTTTCAGGGTCTTTTAACTTTTTAAAACATTATATTATAAATTGGGTTGTTATATCGGATGTAGGGTTTTAGGTCCGCAGATATATCCTTCTACGAGGGGGTTCAAGAGTGGCCTCTTACGCCGCGCCCCCTTTTTCAGGTAGGCGCATTTGCAAATATTTGCATTGTGCTATTTTTCTTTCCAGGCGGCGGATTGACTTGATCGGTGCTGGTGCTAAGATGCATCTGGATCCACTTGAAGAAGAAGAAGATTAACACTGTTCTCCAAATTGCATTCCCAGATTCCGTAATGTATACGGACAAAGGTGCATTTGTGGATAATTCGACGCTGCTGGTTCAGATCCTCATATGCAGTCGGATAGAGGTGAGTCTAAGCCTTGATTTATTTTGTCTCTCTCATCCCATATTCTCTTATCACGATGTCTTTTTTGTTTTGTATTTCTGCTTCACATTTTCCAGAAGAGGTGCTGCTTATATTTGCTTTCACATGCGCACAGCAGGCATATTTTTTCAATCTGTGTTTTCTTGGTGCATTTATTCGCTTACATATCGATTGATATTGATATATTTTCCCTCAATTTTTCTAATCTTTTATGTCATCCGAGTATAAAGAGATACATTCTGTAAATGCTTGAAGCCTCGAGAAATATCAGAACGAAAATATACATTCTTTGCTAAGCCTGAAGAAGGCATTGATATTGATTGAAGGGTCCTGTATCTTCTCTAAAATTCAGAAATCTTCTTTTGAGGCACTTGTATCATCTTCAGAATACTGACTGTCATAAGAGTCCACATTCGAGGATGGAGAAATATGTTCCTGTATGATATGACAATCCTTGTTTTCCCTTCATAACCTTGAACCCTCAGCCAACTGTAGTCCTTCCTTCCTTAAGGTGTCTGCTTCACCATTTAATTCTTTGTAGACATGTTTAAAGCACTCTGAAATAAAAACGGACAGAACGTTTGATTTCATCTTCTACTACTGCCATTCATCCAATTAATTACTAACAACTGATGAAATGTAGTAACACTTGTTTAACAGATTCTTCTCCTACAGGAAAGTAGCACAGTCTGAATTTAAAGGCTAATCGAAACTGTAATCTGAATCTCGTTTGAGCCTATAAACTGACACAGTTAGAAAACATACACAGAATATGTAGATCACTGTCGAGAACCCCTGTTAATGCTATATCACTATCATTGAATAAAAAGCTGCATCACTAACCTATCTCAGTGCAAAATGCACTGCCTCCTTCCAAGTATTAGAACTTGTGTTTTGTGGCAACCTGATGAACTTGCCTACGCTGCACCATGTACTGAAAGTTTTGACTGCAAAACAAATGTTAGGCCTTGTGTTAACTAAGTACATGAGGAAACCTATCAATTCCCTGTATACAGATGTTCATCAAATCTGAATTAGAATCAACAAAGTACAACGGATTTACTACCAAAGGGGAGTAGCCATGGGTTTGCAGTACATCATTTGAAATCTCATCAGAATTTCAATTGCATACAGGTGAGTAGCCAAGGGTTTGCAGTCCATCATTTGAAATCTTCTAAGAATTTCAATTACATACTTATTCTGTCCAAGGAACACTTCACATGCACTTCGCTACACCCCTAGAGCCAGCAAGTAGTGCTTCAAGTCATGGCAAATTCTCTTGCCAATTTTTCCCTGCACCATTTTGTGGATTCCTTTTAACTTCCTCTGAGTGTAAGATTGTCTACATATAGGACTAAAACAAGCAGATTAGAATGATCTACCAAATAGCATAAATTAGAATCTGCATCTGTCTTAGTGAAACCCAAATCTGAAAGTTACTATCGATCTTGGAGTGCCATGCAAATGGTGCCTGTTTCAACTCATAAAGGGCCGCCTTCAACTTGTAAACATGGGCCTCAAGCCTATTCACCTAAAAGCCTCTTGGTTGGTTTATTCATATAACTCCTTAATCAACCTATTAAGAAATGTTGTCTTTACATGAATTTGATATAAAATCCAATGGAAGATTGTTGTGAAAGACATAGTAAATCTGATAGAGGTATATTTAGTAAAAAGAGCAAAAGTCTCCTCATAGTCAACTCCTTTGTAATGGGAGAACTGTCCAGCCACAAACCGAGCTTTGCAGTTTTCTATGCTGCTATCTGCTGCATGCTTAACCATGCATGATTGTTGTAAGACAAACTAGAGTCAAACACTGACTTCTCCACTAGTCTAGGCACTATCTCCTACCCATCATTCTTTAGGAGGAGATGTATTCCTCCATCATGGCATTTTGCAGTACTTGCTTCCTTACTGCTGTTACTAGAAGGTTTTGTTTCAATAATGGAAGATATCAGTGCAACATAACTAGGGAACTTTTTAGGAGGGTGGCTTACTTGAAGGGAAGTAGTTGGAGCACCAACTTACTCTGTTGCCTCTTGTAATGTCTAGATTAGCCATCTAGGCTTTCTAGCTGAACTTGAAGGTAAGAGGCACCCCTTGCACTTCCAAAAGCTTGCTGATCTAAGTCTGCTTTTCATGATCTTTTTGATTTCTGCAGATCTGTTTTTGGGATACCAAGCTCTTCTGCCTCCATGGTCACTATTGGAGGTTCTTGAGACTTAGAGGACCTTGCATTTTCTTCAAACTTGGTATCTCTGCTCACAACTATTTAATGTTGAGATGGAATGTATATTCTATAAGCTTTTGAGGTTTCACTCTAACCTACAAAAATGCCCTTCAAACTAGAAGGTTCCAACTTGGTCCTTTTCTCATCTGGAATATGAATTTAGATAGGTCGACTGAAAAACTCAAAGATGTGTTACTTGAGGCTCCTGAATTCCTCCATTGATGTCTTATCCTTCAAAATTCTGTGAGGATACCTATTCAAAATGTAGACAATGATAAGACATGTTTATACACAGAGATACCTATCCTGATACAGATGTGTTACTTGAGGCTTCTGAATTCCTCCATTGATGTCTTATCCTTCAAAATTCTGTGAGCATACCTATTCAAAATATAGACAATGATAAGACATGTTTATCAAGGATTTGACTGTTTTATGATAGATCTGTTCCTCCTCTTTGCAACACCAATCTACTGAGGGTTGTAGGCAACTATCAACGTTTTCTTGATTCTTGCTTTCATTCAAAAGGTATCAAACTCCTTTGGGGTATACTCCTCTCTATAGTCGGACCTTAACACCATAATATTTATACCTATTTGATTTTCTATAAGACCCTTAAACTCTCGAAGCCTCTCAAAGTCCTCATCCTTGGTTTTTGTGAAGTAAGTCTAGGACTTCCTAGAAGAATCATCAATAAAATATTCATAGTAAATGTTACTTGATAAGGAAGTTGAAGAGATGGGCCCACATACAATTGAGTTGATTAGGTCAGAAACCCCTCTTGACCTATGTTCACTGCCAGGAAAACATCCTTCACATGCTGGCCAAGTGCACAACCTTTGCACACTCCTTTCTTCTCAGCCTTGAAGTTTGGCAATCCCCACACCATGTTTTTCAAGATTGGCAACATTCACTAGTGCAAGTGACCTAGTCTCTTTTGTCAAAGCGCACACATGTTGTCACTATCACAGCCTAAAGTTCTTATAGGATTCCCCTGCAATATAGGATGAGGACTTGTTGATCTTCAAAGATAGCCATATATGTAGGATCTATCATCACTGAAATTGGAAAGAGATTTTTAGTTAAGCTAGGTACATACAAAACATCAATAACTTAGTAAGCTTAAGGATATCACTTGATGGATCCCACTCCTGCAATTGGATATGTGGCATCATCACCAAGTTCTACTAAAGGTACTCTTGTTAGAGGTTGTATGTTTGCAGGGTCCACTGTCCACATACTAGTTCACATCAGACATGATGTCAGATGACAGGCATAAGACCATTGAGAAGTGTATCTCGAGATTGGATGAAAACTCATCCACTTGAGCTGATGCTTTTGTACTTTACAAGTTGCTTCCCCTTCCCCTTCTTTTCATGACATTGGAAGCAAAGTGCCCAAACATTCGACACTTGAAGCACTTGATGTGGCTCAAGTCCTTCTTTCCTTGGTTACAAGAACCTGGCTTCTCTTTCTTCCCTTTTTAACCCTTCTTAGTTCCTCTTTTCTTGTTGCCCTTCTTCGTCTTACTAATGAGGACAACATTCTGCTCCTTCTAGTTGAAGTCATTCCATAGCCTCTTCAAAATGGGAAGTTTTAACTTTTTTTTAGCCTAGATGTCATAGCCAAAAAGTTTCCAAAAAGAACAGGACCTATTTAATGCAATGAGTACTAGCTTTTCACCCTTCACTCAATTGCTGCAAGCTGATCATGGAGATCAATAATCTTCATTAAGTAGGCAACTACAATATCCTTTTACTCATTTGCAGGGATTAAGCTTATTTCTTAACAATGTCTTCTGTTTGTTGTTCTCACTCTGATAGAGTGACTAGAGCATCAAACATGTACTTTATTGTGGTCTTTTTGGTGATGTGAGGGATCTAATGATCCTTCATAGATTCAAGTATGACTCACTTGACCTTGGCCATCTACTTTTTATGATTTACCAATTACACAGGTTTGGGAGGCTCTACAACCGGTTTCTCAAAGAAGTTAGACAAATCCTATTCCAGCAATATCTTTGTGCCTAGAGGCGCTCTCCAGCCTGGTATGGAAGAGATGTTGTAATGTCGTGTCATGTTATGTAAACATTTTGACTCGGTCAAATCGCATAAAATAGAAATGAAATAAAATAAAAAATAAAATTAATAACTAAAATAAAATTGAGGTAAAATAGTCAATTTATTGTTGGTGGTTTTTGGGCTCTAGGTTTTGACAACCCATGGTTTTGCCAATGGTAATCTTATGTAAGAATAATTTCTCCTACTCTAGATCCATCTTAACTCCAGATCTATCGAGTGTCGAGAGGGATCAAATCTATTGAGGTGCAAACCTCTTTTAGAGTGAAAAGAGATTTGATCCTGCCAAGTGCTTGGTAGATCTGGAGTTAAGATGGATGTAGGCTGGTTACCTGAGACTTCCCTGGGATGAAGTTAAGAGGGACCTTCCAATCTGTCCTTGTATTTGAGATTGATTGTAGCCATACTACTGCATTGGAATATCGCCTAAACGAAAGTTAAAACAGATCAGCAGCCTAACAAAGAACCCGACAACCTGAAACTTCACTGTGCTTTTCTCAAGCATGGATCACAGCATCCGATCCCTGGAGCCTCGTGACAGCTCCCTTTCATAGGTAGCAGTCCTACTATCTATTCAAGGATTTTTAGAATGTTTCAATAAACCTCTCTGATACCATTATGAATTTGTCTAATGCATTGTAAACAGATTCTTCTTCTAGTGGAAACTAACACTGTCTAAATTTAAAGGCTAATCAAAACTGCAATCTGAATCTCACTAAAATCTAGAAACACAGTTGGAATACATACATTGGAACACATAGATCAATGTCAAAAACCCCTGTTACTGCTATTCCAATACTGCTGAATAAAAATCTGCTAGAAAATTTGCTAGAAAGGATTTTGTGTAAGAACTGAAACTAACCCTATTACAGATCCATACTCTTACTCTCTCTTATAAGTGACACCTAGGGTTTATAAAAATAGATATATTGCTTAGATCTCTGGATCTGCGCTCTATCTAACTGATAAAAAATGAATTCAGAATGACTGCGAAAAATAAAACAGAACTGACTCATCTAACTTTAGCAGTTTATCTTTAACCTGAAGTCTAATGATAAAATTATCTTATTCTGTTTATGGCTGGTGCATACAGGCATGCGTGTGCCCTTATTACTGGAATACTAAAGTTTGTGATGTGCTCCTACTGTCTATTTGTTGCTGCGTTCTCACCAACAGATCATTATGCTGTTTGGAATTTAATGCTGCATGGATTTGTGTAATGCTGCTGTAATAGAAGGTGCCCAGATCTGCTATGTGTGCTCCAACCTAGTAGAAGATGATCTGGGGTACACTATCTAACAACAATGAGCCACCAAACACTGGTATTTTTTTAAATGCCACTGTGGGCTGCTAGTTTTAAGAGTATTGTTAGGGAAATAAGCTCGGTGTAGTTATTTGATCTTCACCTAAATCTATTTTAAATCTGATACAGTGAGAGTTATTGAGATAGAGAACACCTATGGCTTCCCTTTTTTGGGGGGTACCTTGACTAGCTGCATCAAAGTAATCCCCATGTTCCAGATTTGTCCATAAGAGCATGAATCAACTTTTTCTGTGTTGGGGTTGATGAAAAAGCTCTGAAGTTTGAGAAGATTGACTGACCTTGGAAGGCACATTGAAAGGGTTATATACCTGTCTTCAAAGATTTCAACATTTCTATCTTTCTAGATTCCCCATGATACTATTAGAGGAAGGCCTTTGAGGACTGAGTTTTGCTACCACTTTTTAGAGCACTCTTCAGCATAACCTCCTTGTCCACAGTCCTTTATCCTTGTCAAACCATCCAGATTCCCTTTAGTAAGGACAGAATATCAGTAAGTGGTCTATGTTCTTTTCAACTCTTTTACACATGATACATTTGCTTGGACTTGATCCATTTCTTCTCTTAAGAACTTCCAATGTGGGTGCTCTATTTAAGATTGTCAACTGCATGTAAATAATGAACTTTTGAAAGGTTCTTATCCAAATGCGCTTCCACCATGAGAGTGTGCATTCTGGTCTGTCCAGGTACACGATTCTTATCCTAACTTTGGAGTGTAAATCCCCAAGTCTGGATTTTAGACCAGACATGTTCATCGTCAGAGTCTTTTATATAGGCATGGCACACTTTTGATTTGTTTATAAATCCTTTTGATTGAATATTTTCTTGGCCTTTGAGTCGTCTGTCAGAGTCTTTTATATAGGCATGGCACACTTTTGATTTGTTTATAAATCCTTTTTATTGAATATTTTCTTGGCCTTTGAGTCGTCTCTCTGTTCAGCGCTATCCAATCCTGCTGCCAAATGGAGGAGTTTCCTGGTCCAGCTGCCTGGTCTAGATTGAAGAGAGTTTATCACTGCTTCTGGCAGCTTGTACTCAGCTCCACTGCTTACCCATGGGTTTATACTGATCTTCACCTTAGCCTCATTGCGAACCTTCCATGCCAGCAATTTTTCTATTGAAGGGAATGTTATAGTCAGTACTTTCAATGATATGGATGTATTGTTGATTGACTTGTTTGGGTTTCCAATCCAGTCTTCTGCTGAATTGGGCTCAGTATATCTCTGAATGTGAATCTGATTCCAGAGGTCCTCTTTTGATATTAGTCTCCACACACACTTGGCTTTTAGGGCTTTTCTGAAGGAATGATATTCGATATGTAATGCGTGTGGGATTTTTTGTATACCTTTGTTTTCTTAGCAAAATATAGTCTTATATTATAAAAAACAGATCAAGTACTGTAATTGCTTTCGCCTTGCATCCATGCTAGAAGAGCCAACATATCAGAACAGGCATCATACTTGGAATGTCTCATGTCATTCTAAGGACAAAATCCACAACAGTGATAAGATTCAATGTTTGCTTTTATTTTTATTGTGCTCTTTCCAGCTTTGTGGCTGGAATGTGTTGTAGGTCCAATTGAATCTGTATGAATCTGTATTGAGTTCAACCTGATTGTATTTTTCTAACTTTCTACAAACGTGTTGTTTATATCTAGTATAAGCAGATGGGGGATAGACTCATAGAGTTCTAGGCTTGTGCAGTTACATCCTGTAATTAATCTGTTAAGATTGGTTCTGGTCTCCTTAAGTCCATATCCAGATGGGTCATGAGGGGAATGCAGAAGTTGACTTTGTATTCTTATCGGCACTGGGTCATAGATTCCACGATCCTTCATTTAATGTCTAGTTTTTGTCAATAATTAGGTTCTGTTCTTTAGATACTCCAATCTTTAGTTTTAACTTTTAATGTTTAGTGTTCTTTTATGGTGATTATTTTTAAGTATTTAGATCCTGTAATGATCCTTCTACTATGATTGGTTCTTTTTAAATTCTTTTCTAAATCCTTGATGTCAAAGGAACATAATTTCTTTATCGAGTCAGGCAAGTCTTTGTTCATTGGAATTAAAAACATTTTACGGAAATGAGAGTGCTACCAGGAAAAAATTTAGATAATATAGTTCTGTAGTTTGATGCTACAACAAACATTGTTTGTGCAGTCACTGCCTTGTTTGGTTATTGGTATCAATTTTACTTTGGTACTGCATTTCGATACTTTAAGCTACATCATTTCCGCATAAGATTGATAGGAATTCGACTCTGTAGTGATTATAAAAAACACTGCTGTTTATCTATCCTATTTTAGTACTACCACACGACTTGCAATTGTGCTAAACATAAAATACGAAATAGTTAAAATTTTGATCCATTTTTTGCTTTTGAAAGAAAACAATAGTTTATTTTAACCAATGTTCCATGAGGATGTGTCCCCTATGGTGGGGTGCACACACCCATGCTTCCCACACACCTAGCATGGGAAGACGCTCAGGGAAACGTTTCCCAACACCCCCTTTTAGGGAGACACGGGGAGAGGCAGGGGGAAACGTTTCCCTAGTGTGGGGATGTGTTTCCCCAAAAGGGGTGCTTGTGGGCAGCTCCCCTAAAAAAGTGCTAGGTGCTCCCCATTAATTTGCTTGAAACAATAATTTATGAGTGGGAGAGGTTAACATTCAACCCTAGGGCCCTATTAATTGACTTAGGATGTTTGAGAGTGGTTCTGACCTCATTTTATTTCATATGGAGAAAGTAAATTTTAGATTCCACTCAAAATCCATTAGACAACAATTTTTAGGATTTCAAGAATGAGGGAATTGCGATGTTAACATTGGGCTCTATTATATATAAGGGTTTGGAACTAGCATTTAATCAAGAGCACCAAGCCCAGAAGCACCCCTTTTGAGGGGGGCTGTGTTCTGCTTAATTTTTTTCTAGTAACTGTTGTAATATAGAAATTAAAAAAAATTACAAAAAAACCATAAAAAAATTTAAAGCTAAAAAGAAAAACACATAACAAATATCAAAACCTAAACTAATTTGCAATCTCTAACTCACTCATTCGAGTTAACAAGCTTATGTCTACACAGCTTACTGCACAGCACTATTTGACTTACCAGTTAACTGTTGCACCTCCTCCTCCATGGCACTCCTTCAATGCTCATTGGCCATTTTTAATTGTCAGTTTTAACTTTCGAGTCTTGACTTTAGATATGGATGACCTTAGACTGATTCTTTGACTCTCACTCTTTATTTTTTTTGAGTTTGAGTTATATCAATTTACTATTCCAATCTTCAGGCTTAAGTATCTACTATAGTCTATTTTGCTTAGTACTAATTAGATTCTAGAATCATGAATTTAAATTTTAAATCAATTTAGATTCTAGAATGTTGAATAATGAATGATGAATATGGATCAATCTAGTTCATTATTGAATCTCGTGGTGTATGAATGAATGATGTATGTATTAGTATGAATGATGAGTATGGATCAGTGTATTTCATTATTTAATTCAATCATGTACGGATCAATGTATTTATGCTTTCATTATTGGAAATATATATATTAAAAAAATTATATACCCCCATATCTCCCTGCCCCCCCATTTTTTCCGTAAAATTTGAGGGTACTCCCACACGCCCCCCCTGTGCATCACCCCAAACATGCATCTCCCTATCCCGGAGTCTTGGTGGAACATTAGTTTTAACTTGCCAACATAGAAGGGTTGAAAATATAGTATGACTTCATATTGAAATACGACCATGCCCTTCAAATTTGATCCCAGGTGGAAGAAGTATTTTAGGAAAAGTATTTTGAAGTGTGTTCTATTGTTTGCCTTTTATAAAATGTTAATCTTTTTTCAAGCTTTCTTTTCAGTTCTTATAACTGATTTGTTTGTTTTACTTTAGTAGTTTATTTATAATAGTTAAAAAGGCTTACGAAATTTAATGGAAACCTTTTACACCCACACCAGATATGCCAAAAAGACCTTAGACGTGTGAATGCCAATTTGGATGCACCATTCATATTGTGCAGTTGTGATGTTTTTTGTTAACGATTGTGCTGAATAGCTTTTGTGTCGAATGATGCAGGTACCTTCAAGACAATTTAATCATATGAGATGGATCTAGTTTTGAAGATGGAATTCTCCAAACATGTTAACTAATGCATTCCACTGTCCAATGTTCTTAGGTAGTGGTCTTGTAAGATTTCTTCTGACAATTTCTGGTAACAAGAGTATTATTGTAATCTCTTAAGATGTTTAAGAGCTAGTCCTAAGAGCTTATGATAACCCTTTTGTTGTCAGAAATGTGTGAGGAGTGAATGTTACAGGGTTGGCATTTAGTATATTGAAAAGTTGAATGATAGTTAACATGTAAGCAGAGTTCAGTTCTGTATGGGAATCAGATGAGATGGGTTGAGAATGGGTCCAGATTCAATAGTAAAATTCTACAAACATGTTTACTGATTCATTCAAAACTCTCCAATGCTCTCAGGTAGTGATCCTGTAATATTTATTCTGACAATTTCTGGAAACAATAGAATATTTCTAAGCTCTCAAGATTTCACATAAAGTCCAACTCTTAAGAGCTTATGATAATCCTTTTGTTGTGAGAAATTTGTGAGGAATGAATGCTAACAGGATCAACACCTGAGCGCATTGAACAGTTGAATGATTAGTCAATGTGTAAGCACAGTACAGTTATATTCCTTTATCTAACCCTCTGAAAAGGTATAGCAAACACGCATGGTGAATATAGAATGTCTCCATGTTTTGCGTTGTGAAATTAGTCATATTTTATGGTTGAAATATTGGTGAGCATTGTCATAGTGCATTTAAATTATTTTTAGTGGACTCATAAGTCTTCCACCTAGGTTTATGTAAATAGATACAGACTTTAGTCTTGAATATGATACTGAAGTGGCAGTCATCTGTTATTGTTTGGATTGTCATGTTACTTGACAATGATCATCTGAACAGGCTGTTTGCAAATTGCTTCAGTTTACCAAATGAAATGATCTTTTTATGCAGTATCTTGGAAATATCTAGGTTAGCCACCTTCAAGTGCACCTATTATCATTGCATTTGTTATCAGCGGCTTTTAGGATTGTTTTGTATTGTAAGCAGAGTCTGTCTTTGTATATATTCTGACATGTATGTGGTACCTGGCAAATGATCCTGGTTTTATATATTTTGGCAATCATACAATACCTTGCAATTGATCCTGCTTTTTTATATATTTTTGCCAGAATACGATACCCTGGAATTTAGTATTTTGTACAAAAGGAAATTGGGGGTGGGGGGTGTGTATCAAGCTGGAAGGGGAAGGTTGAATTGATAGTCTGATGTGTTTTTGTGTTCTTGTTTTACTGGGGTAGAGCTAAGGTAAGACCATTGAATCTAATAATCCATGCAGCAAGATGCGAACATCATTTCAATATTGGCAAGATGGTTTCCTGGTTGGATAATTCTGTTCATTTACGCCTTGTAGTTCTTCAAGAGTCTGTGCAAAATATGAAGAGAATGCGCTAATGTTAGCTAGAGAAACCCTTCTACTAAGCCACCATTGATTCCCCCATCATTAGGCCTGACAAAATTAAATACTACACTTGCAAAGTGCATGTATATTCCAGAAATTTTCAATGGCAATGCGTATGAATCACCATTTTCAAAACTCCATAAGCTCATGCAAATAATTCTCACCTGTTTTTTGACAGGCTACTCCAAATCCAGTTAACACAGTTGCTTTCTCAAGGGATCTACACAAGAGCAGAACCATACCCATCATCTTCTGAGTTGCAAGAGCAGAACCATACCCATAATTTTCTGAGTTGCAGGAGCAAAACCATACCCGTTGTCTTCTGAGTTGTAAGAGCAGATTTATTACATACAAATGGATGTATGTCAAGTTACATACACTTCCAGAGCTTTAACATAATGGAGATCAGAAAACCAAGGACAAAGCATGCATGCACAGATCAGGATGGTAAGCCAACAAGGAGGTACAACAAAGTTGCACAGTAAAGCATTATCTCATAAAATAGAGAATTTGTAAATGTCAGCTTCTTCTGTGGTTTGGATAGGCCATTTCAAACACACACACACACACACACATACATGCTCAATTGGTATTGCCATGTGTACAGAATTTGTTGTGTCCTCTTCAAATTAATTGCCTGAGGGAGGACACAATAGCCTATTTAATCTCGTAGGCTAGAGTCATTCGTAAAGGGGGACTATTATTTAATGTTACTTGGGTAATATTGGATAACGATAGTCAATTTGGGGCAAATGTACGGAAACTTTTTAGCCACTCAAAATAAAAATTAGGAGGGAAAAACCACAAAGGGATACATGAAAAGGAGAGAGGACAATGATAGTTAATTGGGGGACTATTATTTGATGTTACTTGGGTAACATTGGATAATGATAGTTAATTTTGGGCAAATGTGGGGAAACTTGTTAGCCACTCAAAATTAAAATTAGGAGGGAAAAACCACAAAGGGTTATTCATTGTGATCATCATGGTTTTGTAACCTTTCTGATTTTGAGCTGAAGCTCTTGGATGGTTTAAGACCCCTTTTTTCTTTTGGTTTCAGTGGTGAAAGATTCCACCTTGGACAATCCCTCTATGTCATCTCACTACAAGATTGAATTTTGGGTGGGTGATAATCTATCTGTGGCAGTAAACTATCTTTCTAAGGCAAGTATGGACTGATATCTTAATTTTGTAGCAGTGAGTGATAAGACCTAGTTTCAGTGGTAGTGATGGTAGAACAATGAGTAGCGAGTTATTATCCATGGTTAGCGAAGGTTGTAGGTTTCTTGTTGATGGGCATTAACCTACAACAAAGTTGGAACCAAACTTTTGTGTGCAGCGATTAGTGTAAGACCAACTTGCCAAGGCCAACAAAGTGTGGAGCATAATTTTTTGAGGCTGCGGGGGCTGGAAGGAAGGTTGTGGGTTAGCTAGCAAAGAGCGGTGGGTTGCTTGAGACTGGTTCAACCTACAACGAGTGGACATAGGGCAAATCTGATACACCCAATGGCTAAGGAGGCTAAATTTAAGAGTCTAAGATTGCGGTTGGCTGAAAACAAGAATCTACAGGTTAATTTACGGTGCCGATTGAGATTATAGAGGTACATTGACATCATAGTATAGCAAGCAAGGTTTGCTGGTTTTATTTTGTGGCAATAGGGGGATAGCTACATTTTTGTAAGACTAGACACTACATTGATGTTGATATCCTTGTTGGGAAATTGTGGAATTTGGAAGTTTGTTATTTGTTGATGAATTGGACCTACTTCGTAGTGTTTGCTGGTGGAATTAATTGTTGTTTGAGTTCTTGTTCATACGTCTTATGCAATCAATAAAAGATCCTCATTATTTTATAGACTGAAGAAGCATTATATTACTGTAACCCTAACACAATTAAATCCCAACGATAATCTCTTTGAGAGGGATACCGTAGTGGTATTAGTGCTGTGCATCCTGCCAGCTTATGAGCATATGAACTCTGGATGCTTCTGGAAGATAGGGAAAACGTTACAGCCAGGAAAAAGAAGGGTACACACAGCTGAGTCATGGCAAATAGGGAAGAGAAACCACTAGAAACTAACCCTTTTGACATCTTAGGGGAGTTAGTTAGCAAGAGGGCAACAATAGATAGCTTGATAGATGGCACAAGGACAACAACAGATAACTCAACTGTTGACATGAAAGTAGCAATAAATAGCCCAATGTTTTTCCCATGTTGCGACAAATTTGAATATGCAGGCAACAATGCCGGTAATAGATCTAATGAAGGTAGTAGGAGTTTTGCAGAAGGAAGCAACAATCCTGCCCCCTTTAACATCTCTACACCAACTAACATAGTGGCAATCGGTAAAAAGAACCCTAGACCTCTACTACCCTAATTTCTATATGGTTCGAGAGCCATAAACCAAGGACTTGTAGAACAAAATAAAGCTTTTTCAGAATATTTTAGGGAGTATGCATCATTAGCAGAGGATGTTCGAGCAACCATGACCTTTATTGAGTTCAGTACAAAAATAGGACTAGGGGCACACAACCCAACTATGACCTACTACGTAAGGTTTAAAAATTGTTGACGGGTCATCCCAGTGTTTCGCAAGGTGTTTAGTACAAAAGTTAGATACCTACGTTCAACTTAACCCAATGTTGATAGTAGAGGTTATCAAATTCGCCACCTTAAATTTGGAAGCACAAACGCATGAATGGTGGCACCACAAATTGGTTTACCTTGGGACATTCCCCCGCAGCCTTGGGTTGGGTCAAGCCTGCAAACCCACCATTCTATAAGATGCCATCACCAGGATGCACAACATGGAAGATGCAATACCTAAAGCTAACTTTCCATCCAAACCACTCATTCGTTAGAAAAATAGAGATAAGAAGCCATTTCAGAGAGAATGAACTAGGAAGGATAGGTTGGATGATGAAACTTGGAGTTAGATGAGAAGGAAGAAACTTTGCTTCACTTGCAAGGAGCCATGGTGACCTAGTAAAAAATTACTTGGTCAAGGGGAAGGTCCACTATATTGAGGTGATCTTAGACAATGATGACGAAGAGGATATAATGCCAACACCTAGCGGTAAGCCTAATAGTTCAGAGGTGGAGCACTCCCATGAGGAGGTTAAAGGAGATGAGAGACCTTGTACGGGAAATAGGGGTGGCACTATCAACATTATTTCTAGAGTCTCTAAGTATTACACATCCAGGATCAGGGGGTCATGCAGGGACAATGAATCACAACTTCGGTCGATGGTAGGGTAACACACACTTTCATTGATGCAACTTTAGTGGCAAAGAGAGGTATTCCCACATAAGAGTTTGAGGGCTTTAGTGTTGTAGTGGTTGATGGGTACAACATGACATGCTTACAAAGGATTCCTCGCTTGAGTGTGACAATGGACAATTACACAATCATCGATGACATCTATGTAGATCTTGCGAACACCAATGTAGTATTGGGGCTATAACAATTATACTTGTTGGGAAAGTTCTTAATGAACTACCAGGTAATGTAAATGGAATTCAGGGCATCAAATTGTAGTATAGTGTTGAGAGATATGTCCAATGGCAATACTCGAATTGTATAATCTAAGATAATGGAGGCTCTACTTAGGCATGGGATGTGGCTTGTGCAACGAAAAGTTTGATTACGAGTTATAAGTCATCAAATAGCAACCAACTATATCGGGTTAATATTCAATTATTGCTAAATAAGCATGATTAGGTTGTTGGAGAGATTCCCCCATGGAGACCTCCTGATAGGGTTTTTGAGCACACTGTTCGGTCCCTGAGTAGGGTTGCGTGAAGGCAGCATCTCAGGCTGCGAGGTATAGGTAAGTTTGCATAGCGACGTGTGCACTGGGTCAAACCGTGGACCACTTGAAATCATCAGACATTTCCAGGGTGCAGAAACCTGGTTCTAGCACCTTCCCATACTACTTTGGGTGAGACCTTAGTCCACGCTCCGTGGACTGTTGCCGAAAGGATTGGTAATTCCAGGGTTTGTTTGGCTAAATCATCTCTAAACCTAGGTCAGGCCCCACTAAGCCAACAATTATCCAGGATTTGAAGACCTAATTGTCCTCCAAATTCAACGTGAAAGATCTTGGTGCTGCAAACTATATTTTGGGCATGGAAATTAAAAGAGATTGGGAAAAGAGGAAGCTCTGGTTAAACCAGAGGAAGTATGTTGAGACAATATTGCAGAGGTTTAATATGTAGGATAGTAAACCGGTGAAGGTTCCTATTCCTGTAGGTGTGAGGTTATTTGCTAAACAGTGTCCCAAGACACAAGAAGAGGAAGAGGACATGTCCCGTGTTCCATATGCAAGTGCAGTCGGTAGCCTGATGTATGCCATGGTCTGTACTAGACCAGACATTGCACATGCAGTGGGAGTATTGAGCAGGTTTATGTCAAAACCAGGGAAGGAGCACTGGACAGCAGTGAAGCGGGTTTTCAGGTATTTGCGTGGCACTAGTGATTATGGTTTGTGCTACCAAGGAAGACCAGGATTGGACAGAGTGTTGGATATTCGTGGCTTTGTTGATGCAGACTGGGCTGGAGATCTGGATCAAAGAAGATCTACAAGTGGGTATGTGTTTAACCTATTTGGAGGTGCAGTCAGTTGGATGAGTAAGAAACAATCTGTAGTGGCACTATCAACTACAGAGGCAGAATACATGGCAGCCACTCATGGAAGCAAGGAAGCAGTTTGGTTGCAGAGATTGTGTTCAAGTATGGGGTTAGTACAGGGAGCTATAAGGATAGACTGTGACAGCCAAAGTGCAATTTTCTTGGCAAAGAACCCTGCTTATCATTCAAAGACAAAGCACATTGATGTTCAGTATCACTTTGTGAGGGATATGATAGAAGACAAAAAGGTGTTGCTGGTAAAGGTGGACACTTTGAAGAATACTGCAGATGCATTGACAAAATCTGTGAGCTCTGAGAAGTTCTCTTGGTGTAGAGAAACAATGGGCATTTCAAGGTTGGAAAAAATGACTAAGCTCTCCTGTGCCCCCCTGTGGAAAGAAAACAACAAGTGGGAGATTGTTGGGTTGTGTTATATTCTTTTCACATAGTTAACAGGGGGTTTGAGGGGTACCCGTAACCCCACTTTATGAGGTCTGGGGCAGCGCCCCGGAAAATTTTTGTTTTGGACCCTATGTTAAGTTGGGCAGACCCACCTATGGTTTTGTGCATGATTTTCGCACATGTTTTTTGGACACGATGTTTTTCGGTCCATGGTATTGGATCAATGTTTTTTTGGTCCATGGTATTGTACGTGATGGCTTTTCAGTCCACGGTATTGGATGCTTCAGCATGTATAAATATGTATTGTAACATTGAAAGGAAAATAATGAAAAATCAAATTGGTAGTCTCGGTTTTGAGATCCAGTGGGAAATCCCTGTGTATATGTGTTTTATGTGTTATGCTCTCGCATTTTTATTTTTCCTGTGACTTAGAATTCGTATGCAAGTAATTTCTGTATGGGGTTAAAACCTAGAATAGGTTGTATCTCTTCAGTTTGCTAGATAATATAAAAGGAAGGACAGGCTATTTCTCTGTGGATGTAGCCCAAATTAGGTGAGCCACGTATATTTGTGTCTTTCTTGTTTTATGTCTTTTCTGTGTTTGTATTTTTGCAATATATTTTATGTGTTCCATTGATATGTAATATATAATTTTCTTAGGTAGGTGTAGGTATGGTTCGTGAACCTTCACCACATTTTTTTGGTCAAAACGAAGATCAATATTCCTATTATAACACTCAAAACATTTGGCAACATGGGAACCATTATCAGTATGGGCAACCCTCTCAATCCTAGAAACAAGGATGGAGAGGGTCAATCCATCCGCATCAGTCTTATCCTGCACATATGTCATCATATCCTCCTACATATGCACCTCACCATATGTCACAGTCATCCTTTCCTCCCCTACCTCAACAATGTCAACTGATGCCACCATTACCTTTACCACAATCGTTTTGAACACCCCAACTTCCTACTCAACCGGTACCAAATCCTAATAATAAGGCAGTTCAATGATCCGTTCTTTTAAACTGCCACCTTCTCTTATTCATCAAACCTTGCCGGTTGGGATACATGAGATTCAATTGAGATATGGAAGGGTAATTAACCCAGAAAAATAAAAACATCCCATGGTGATCATTGAGGATAAAAATGAGGAGGAAACTCCTAATCATTCAAAGAACAATGACATCATTCAACCCATTCCTATACCATCAGAGTTACCATCTTCTTCAAACCGACCTCCCTACCCATAGAGGCTAGTTATGGAGAGGAGTGACCATGAGTCCAGTCTGGCTAAGGAATATTTTCATAAGGGTACCTTTGCTTCAAGCTATTAGAGAGATCCCCATCTCCACAAATATCATTAGGGAAATATGTCTAAAAACGCCAGGGAGGAAGAGAGCATAACCTCAGATAATTCAGTTTGTTGTCTGAGAAGCTAAGTTAATGACGGGATGTGCACAAATGGAAAAGTATATTGATCATGGAAACCTATTCATCCTTATTCAGATAGCTGGAATCCATGTACCAAATGTGTTAATAGACTTAGGTACTGCCATTAATGTCATGACTAGGCAAACCATGGATGAGCTTGGGTTGGTCCATCTTCATCCTACCCCTATTGTGATTGAACTTGCATATAGATCAAAAATCAAGCTAGAAAGTGTACTGGATGATGTGGTTGTCTCCGTTAACTCTTGGGAATACCTCGCAGACTTTATTTTCCTTCAGCCAAAAAATCTTGTGGTTGACATCCCTTGATTCTAGGGTTACCATGGCTCACCATAGTTGATGCTTATATTGGGTGTCGCTCTGGTGATATGTATATTTCACATGGAGACTCTAGGAAGAATGTCACCTTATACCTGCTTGCTAGATCTCTTCAGGAGCTCAAGGACACTTTGTTGTTAGATTACGATAGTAGTGATGAGGATACTCAACCTGTTCCTTTGATCCACCATTATACACAATCTACCTAGGAGGGTGGATTACAAGATTGCTTGAATAATTTGGACACAATGCCTAATTTTGACATGTTTCGCCAAATTCTTAGTCCAAATTTACAAGCAAAATTTGATTCTCAACCCTCCTCATCACCAATTTTAGTAGCATATTCTTGCACTCTTGAGCCTGAGACTACTCTTGTTGAAATTCGCCCAAGAAAACTCTTACATATCAGTTCATACCTAGACTCATCTCAACAAGAGAAACTTGTTTATCTGCTTTGTGATCACCTTGATTCCTTTGCATGGAGTTATGAGGACATGAAAGGCATACCTCATGAAACCTGTACTCACGATATTTATATTTAGGAGGGAGCTTGACCTGTTTGTTAACCCCAAAGGCACATGAACCCTGCACTAAGAGATGTTGTGAAAGAAAAATTACAAAAACTCTTATATTCTAGCTTTATATATACTATATCTACTAGCTAGTGGGTCTCACCATTGGTAATAGTCCCGGAAAAGGATGGGAGATGGCACATCTGCATTGATTATTGAGAGCTTAATAAAGCCACCCTCAAGGATTACTTTCCCCTTCCATTTATTGATTAGGTGCTAGATAACCTTGTTGATAAAAAGTAATTTTCATTTTTGGATAGCTTTAGTGGGTACAACCAAATTAAAATCCCACCCGCAGATCAAGATAATAACACCTTTACATGTTCATGGGGTAAATTTTCTTACTGTTTCCTTCCCTTTGGACTATGTAATACCCAACCACCTTTCAAAGGGTTGTGCTGGCCATTTTTGCTAATCTCAAGTGCATTGAGATCTATATGGATGATTTTTCAGTGCTTGGTAACTCATTCCAAGAAGCCCTCAAAAGCTTATAAAAGTTTCTTTTACATTACCAAGAGTCTCACCTTTCTTTGAGTGATAAAAAGTGCAGATTAATGTGCAAAGTAGGGGTAGTGTTTGATATTTGGTTTTTGACAAAGGTATCAAATTTCCTATGATGCCTCAGATACTGCAATTGGTGTAGCTTTAGGACAAGAAGAAAACAAACAATCCTATTCTATTTACTTCATCAGTAAAATTTTGTCACCCGCTGAATTGAACTATACAATGAAAAAGAAAGAGTTTTTCAGCATAGCTTTTGCTATCAATAAATTCATACACTACATCACAGTATATGAAGTATTTGTGCATACCGATCATTATGTGATAAAATATTTAATGAATAAACCATTGAATTGCGGTAGAGTGACTAAGTGGTTACTGTTGTTACAAGAATTTAATGTTGCTATTATTGATAGACTAGGAAAATGTAATTTTGTAGCTGACTATCTTTCTAGATTGAATAATCCTAGTGAAGTAATTCTTATTGATGTTGATTTCCATGACACACATATTTTTTCTATGCTAACAAAGTCTCCATGGTTTGATGACATAGCTAACAATTTAGTTACTAAAAAAACAACACCTCACTTATTGGCTAATCAAAAGCAGAATATCATATTAAAAAGTGTTCCGTATTCTTGGGTCCAAGGAGACCTCTTTCAGACTGGACCAGATCTGATCATTCGCAAATGTGTAAGAGAGGAAGAAGTGTTTGATATACTAAAATCTGCCCATTATGAACCTTGTGGTGGTCACTTCGCTGATAAGAGAACTGTGGATAAAATCTTATGCATTGGATACTTTTGGCGTTATTTGTTTAAAGATTCCAAACAATATGTCAAGCAATGCGATAACTATCAGTGAATGGTTCAACCTATTCAAGCCAATGAAATGCCTTTATGTCCTCAGATTATGATTGAGCCTTTTGAAAAATGGGTTGCTGATTTCATAGGACTAATAAATCCAACATCTATGAATAAAAAGCATATATTGGTTTGCACTGATTTTGTCAGAAAATGGGTAAAGGTTAAAGTTGTTTCTTTCGCTATAGAAAAAGTTGTTGTCAATTTTTTATTTATTGAAATTTTTAGTAGATTTGATGTTTCTAGAGAGATCGTTAATGACAATGGATCATAGACTATTTCTAATCCGGTACAAGAAGTCATGGATCAATACAAAATTTGGGATATAAATTCCACTCCATATCACCCACAAGCAAATGACCAGGTGAAGTCTACCAAGAAGGTGATTGAATCAATCCTCACCAAAGTAGTAAATTTGCATAGGAAGGATTGGGCCATCCGGTTACCTGAAGCCTTATGGCCTTGTCAAACCACTTGGAAGAATATGACAGGACATACACCATATGAGTTGGTATACAGGAAACAAGTTCTTTTACTGATATAGTTCCAAATAAAAACATTGCGAATAGTAGTTCAATTGGGGTTAGATCTCTCAGAAGCACAACAACAACATCTACTACAGTTAAACGAGTTAGATGAATTTTGAAGAGATGATGCTCAACATAATGCGTTAGTACAACAACAATGCAAAAAGTGGAATGACAAGTCTATTAAGAAGAAGCAATTCCAACCAAGGGATTCGATACTTCTTTATGATTCTAGATTTAAACATTTCAAAGGAAAATTCCATACACGTTGGATGGGACCTTATGAAGTAGTCATAATTTTCGAGAATAGGGTTGTAGTGATCAAAAAAATTGGCAAGAAAAATTTAGTATTCCTTGTGAGCGGGCATAGGCTCAAGGTATATTTTCAACCCCTCACAAAGGAGGACTTCATGCAGCAAGTGCAGCAACAACCCGAGCTAGAGATTATAGGTGGCCATGCCAACCTATTATAGATCTGATTCTCTCTTTTAATAATAATAATAATAATAATAATAGAAAGAAAAAGAATTGACAAAAACTAAAAAAAAAAAAATATTTTCCTGTGATTGTGAAAATTAATTTGCTGACATGGTCATAGATGGATCAGCTAGAAAACCAACATGATGGCAGGAAGATTGAAATTTTAATAGAATGGTAATGTTTCTTGATCTTTATATGTGCTAACTGTCACCAAGAAGAAGAAGGTTTTTAAGTGTAGCAACCAACCCCTTATCGAAGTTTGGGACAATTGACACATAATTTTTTATCCAAGAAACACTCAATTCCCGTTGCATTTACTTTCGGTGTGGCACTATCCAGGCAGATTTTTGAGGTGAATTTTTTCCCTTCTTATATTTCCTTTTTCGTAAAATACCCTCTATTTTTCTGACTTTTATCCCATAAAGTTTACCACCCCTTTCTTCTCATGGAAGCTATCCCTCTTCGATTTCGTTCTTCCCTCCTTTTCCCTTGAATTTTTTTCCTAGATCCCTTTTTTGATATGTCCCTCTTGGTAGTCTCACTCTTGAATTCCCTGTCATAATCTCCTTCCCATTCTAAAAATTTACCCCCTTTCCCACTTCTTTTATCCCTCATGTATCATATTGCAGAATCTAATTCAAGCTTATGAAGTAGATCAAAACAAATGTATTGATACATAAAATATGGCGAATAAAACCACCTTTATGATTCAACAAATCTTTAAGAATCCAACCTATGAATTTTATTAGAATTGTTTGGCCACAATATTCCTGGGGTAGGTATATGTGTTTAGTGCAGGAATGTTTAGTGAGAGAATGTTGAGTGCAAGAATGTTTGGTGTAGGAATGTCCAGTCCAAGAATGTTTAGTGCAAGAATGTTTAGTGAAAAAATGTTTGGTGTAGGATGATTCGAGTGCAAAAATGTTCAGTGCAGGAATCCACACTACTGAGCACTCTCGAGTACAAAACTATATGTCTTGGTTTAAGAAGAATGGTCTTTAGTGCAAGCAATTGTAATATGGTGTAGGAATACCTGTTGCGAAAATGTGCATTTGGAAAGTTTACTCTTGTTTCATGAAAATCATGTGTAGGAAGAATGACTACCCCACTTCCAGATTGATAGCATTCAATAATTGTTTTATTATGATTAAGCCCCTTTTTTATCATTTGTTAAAATAGGAAGGAAATATTTTAAGTACTAGGATAGTTATGTTATGAAATCTTATTTTTTTAAAGTACCATGTACACCTTGTGTGAAATAATGAAGTGATTGCAGGATATGTATGATTTAACCTATCATCCCATACTTATCTTTTTGAAAAATCTCATTACCTGTTAATGATCACCTGACCTTTTACCATACCACACATGAATTTCATATTAATCATGGCACCTTAACCACTTCCTTCACTAATGATCATATCTATTTGTACCACAACCTATATGTGTCGCATCCATCCCAAGGTCCACATTTAATGATGGAGTATAACCATTAGGAGGTGTTTTGTAGGTGGAAACACCCTAGGGTCTTGGGTTGAAAACCACAATAGAGTGAAGGGAATACAATAGAAAGAAATGTGTAGACAAAGAGTCTAAATACTTAAAATACGAAAGTACGAAGAGGTGGTATGACCCAAAGGTCCTACATTTGGGGTCGATCCCGCAGGGTCCAAACCCTCTGCTCCTTCCGATGCCTTTAGAACCTATAACTTATCCAAGAAAAGCATATACAATAGTAGTAACAAAAGGCATGTTCATGATATATGTGTTAGATCATATAAGAAAATGAGCAATTGAGCATTAATGTAAGATTTATAATCAAATCACAACATGGATCAATGCATAAACATGATAAATATCAAGAATAGAACAAAATTTCTTTATTGATGTAAGCTAAATGAAAGGTGGAAAACTACAACTTTAGCCTTCCTCTAGCTCCAAGCAAAACCATCTTCTGAATCCATCCTATCCTGGCCTCAACAATCTTCCTCCATCGATACACACAAGGATGTCATAAGAGGGATGGAGGACATTTCAAAAGAGGAAACAAAGGTTTATAATTTGAGGGTGTTGGAGGAACATGGATTTCTTCAAACTCAATCTAGGATCATTGAACTATAATATCAAAATCTCATCTCTTCTCCCCTTAGGCCTTCCCATGGAGGTTTATTTATACTTCTCCAATTTTGTTTTTTCAGTTGGGAAATAGTTGGGCCACGAGCTATATTGGGTGAGTAAAAGGTAGAACCCATAAAATACACAAAAATTTAAGGAGATTATTTATTTTTTAGTGTTTTAACATATATACACGTGTTGGGTATATACTAACCGATGTGTACACACTTTTAACATAGGGAAAAGTAGCATAGGGGAAGTAATTTTTTTTTTTAGAATTTGGACCAAGTCTGGAAAGGAATGGTTGCCCTAGGCCATAACTAGAGAATCAAATCTACCGAAAGTTGTAAATGGTGCTATAACAGATGCCCCCTAACATATGAGGTCAGAAGGGGTACATGATGGCTGAAATGTATTAAGTGTATAGAAGGAATCATGCCAATACCAGATAGGAGTTCACTGGAATTCAGCTTGCCAAGCCAGTGAAATAGATTCGAAAGAAATTGTTGTTTGAGGTGGGCATACCCATGCTCAGAGATATAAATCATGTCCACATGTCAAGTACAAAAGAGTATCCAATATGTATACAAGTATAGAGGAACTGGAAATACATAGTGGATCATCAGATCATATCCAAGTAAGTACATGTCTCAATATCACATATAAAAAACTAATCAATGATGTTGAAGTAGAAAGATGATGACTGAAGTCATAAAGTTGGTCCAAAAAGTACCAAGTCAAAATGGTGGAACAAATGGTACTACACGCAACTCAGGTGTGAACATATAAGATGTCACTATAAGGAACTGCAACATATAAGGTGGATGGTGTCAATTAGCAGAAACAAGAGAAACTAACAAGTGAATCAACAATTGCTCATGCAAACCCTAGGTCTTCTCTGACCGTTGTGGTACATTTCTACACAATGGGAATAAGTGATCTGAAGTCAACCATGTAAGGAATCATTTCATTACCGGTCGTTGAAGTATATCGTTAACAAACGTGAGACTACTCATCGATAATGATGATGAGAGTCAAGGTACCCAGTACAATCTAACAAGTACAAATAAAAGAGTTGTAGTTGAACACTAGGAAGAATATATCAATCAGGAGACAATGATGTTTTCCCACTTTTTATAGTGAATGAGTCTTCCACTGATGACTACAAAGCCTAAGGTACTACCAAATGGACTCCAGATCTTTTTCTGAGAGCAATGAATTGAAATCGATGGGACAACAATCTACTATAAGGAAAGCATTAAGGCATCCTTCATCAATCTAGTGCTAGTGTAATCTGTAGGCCAATAATGTGGAAGGAATCAGATGAATAAAGATGTATAACCCAATAGAAGCACGTTTTCAGTGTACACAAGATTTATCTAGTGTGCGATATAAACCATTTGAACCAACCAATAATGAAAGTTGACACAAAGGTGAGGAATCCACCAATAGGGTCAAATGGAAACCAAGGTATTGCATGAATCTCAATGTGTGATAATAAAAGCTGACGTCGAATACCATGGAAACCACTCAGTCAAATACCCATGATATTGATTGATGTTGAGCACAAGGTGACATATAAATAATGAAAATAGGGTCGGGGTGCAGCCCTAGATCTACTCTGAGAGCAATGTATCATAGTCAATAAGAGCAAGACATGCCAAAAAGAAGTCAATGGAGGCCTTCTCAAACCAACATGAGCATAGGACAAAATAGTGGATGTGATAACGAAGATGACTCTCACAACCAGGGATGGCCAACTAAAAAATACGTCAAGGGACACTACAAAAAGGTCGACTTAGGTTTACTTCCCTTGAATAAAAGCATTACTCAAATGTGACTACATACCTATGATGACTTTCTATATGTTTATCATGGAGGAGGGCATAAGTAAAATCTCCATATGATTAGAAGAGACAACTAATTAGAGGAGTACTGACTCAATAACAAGGTTAAGGGTCTCCTAAGTCAACCTAAATGCCATCCAAATGGAGGAAAGACTTATTTTTCGAGTGCTTTGTTAAAGGGCAACACAACTGACTCTACCTGCCATAAATTATGGAAATAATGTCTCGTTCTTTGTCTTTTCGAGATATATAATTTTTTTTCCTTTTCATATTCATGAAGCTTGAAAACGAATAAAATAATGCTATAGTACAATGGAAAGAACAATTTTCCAAATACATGTGCACTAGATCTAGGGAGGGTAACATTCCTATGCTCAATGCAATGTGACAAAACTGGTCAATGACACTCAAAGGAATGTTCTTTCCATGGGTAAAAAGGTGTGTCAAGTTGTAGAGGTTGAGTAACTGCAAGGTTGGTTTTCTAGAAGACATGGTCAAAAGGTGGCTAAAACACGAGTCCAAGTGAAGTTGGCTCAAGGAAAAAAGGTAAAAATGGTCAACATGCAATGCAACAGTAAAACTTAAAAAAAGGAGCCTCTAGGCTATAAATCCAGAAAAATATCGAAGAAGAAAGAGAATGAGTCTTCAATGCACAAGTCATGGCACGACTAGAGAAGACTCTTGACCCTAGGCAATATAGCAACATGGGAAACATATTTTAGCAAGGTTCTAACTAAGATTCCCATTTAAGGTTGGCACTACCATCATATCATGATTTTATAATTCGGCAAGTGAAAATCATCTTAGAATCAAGACATGATGGGGTCGACCCTATGGAAAAAATATCGCAGTATGCAAGATAGTAGGAAAAATGCAGCGGAAAGTGATATTCCCTAACCTATATGCTAGCAAGAAAATGATACCTGCCATGAGGAGTCTGCCATCACACAACCGAAGCAATTTCTCAAAAAATATCAAAAGTATCATATAAGAACAACCCATCCCAACATCCCAAGCCAAAAGGTCAAAAAGTCCACAAAAAGAAAAATAACCTTTAGAAAAGGTAATTTTCATTTGTCAACCTATATAAGGAATTTTTGACTCACAATTTCTCATTTGTGTTTTGAGCAATTGGGTGAAGGAGTTGCGGGGAAAAAACCAAGCAAGCTTCCCCCATCAAATTCAACCATTCAAACTTCTTCCAATCTTCTAGGTAACCTTCTAATTGAACCTTTGACAAGTTTTACTGATTTTTAGATGTTTTGTCTCAAATTTGAACGTGGGAAATTATTTTTAAAACTATTCTCTACTTACACATGGGTTGGATACATGTGATTGGCATATAATAAAGCCTTATACGAGATTGTGTTAATAACAAGCCTATGTGTGCATGAATTCAAAATTGGACAACACGATTTGAATGATTCAAAACAATATTTCTTTATAGGATGTCGATTACTTGGCGTGAAAGAAATCGTAGTGCAAATGATAATCAAGTAATGGAGGATCAAAATGCATTAGATGCCTGATGAGGATGAAAATTGTTAAAATTCTTCAAAATGACGAATATGAAGGCCACTACCATGTTGATTGAGATGTTAATCCATTATTGGAGTGCAGAAGAAGATGCTTTTGTGTAGGGAAAATTTTAAGAACCTCCCCTAAATTTATAAGTATAATAAATGGGCGAATCTCCATGATATATAGGAAAAATGGAAGGCGGTTTTATCAATAATATAATATGTATATATAATTTTTTGGCGAATCTATCACTAGGCATGGCGAATATTTTACTCAATTATAAAATCTTGTAAGATCTTGGTATTACCATGGGGTATCATAAACCTGGAGCTTAAAAATTACTATTAGTAATTTATAAAAATTAATAAAATTAATAGTTGATTTTTATTTTATTTTTTATTTTAACCAAGCTAAAATGTTTAACAATACTCTTGATCCACCAAGTCCCGAGAGGGATCAAATATTTTTTTCACTCTATGCTAGTTTTCATATCACGATATTTGATACCTCTCCGGGGTTAGTAGATCCAGAGTAAAGATGGACCTATGCTGGTTTAATTCCCCCATTTAAATAAGCTACATTTTAGGTGAATACCATGGGTCAATACCATGTGCCATTTTGGTGAATACCATGGGTCAATACCATGTGCCATTTTTTTTTTATTAATACTAATATTAGGGTTAATAATGTTTTTTTGCATGGTATTAAAAACAATCTAGTCCATGGTATTTGTCCCATAGTATTTTGCCCATAGGTTTCACCTAAATATAACGCATTTTTTGAGTGTTTGTAAATATAAGTTGACTTATGGAGTAAATATAAAAAATGTTTTATTTATTTACCATACTTCTCATTTACTTATATTTTTATTAATTTACCATACCTCTTTTATAAATATGGTATTTGGCCCATAGGATTCACTTAAATAAAACCTATTTTTGTAAATGGGCGAATGGATTCACTTAAATAAAACCTATTCTTGAAAATGGGCGAATGGAAGGTTGTAACTCCTAATTTCAAGGGCTAAATTTACCTTTTTTACCCTCTCCCTTAAAATAAGGTGGGCTATTTGAGGTGATTTGTAAAAATGTACTATGATACAAAATATTCGCCCACTAAAAATTTAAAACCCCTTAATTTCGCCAAAGAGCAAACATTCGCCCCTAAAATTTTCTATGCTTCTGTGATTGATCGGATGCCCCTGAGGATTGGAATAGAGTATATCTATTTCATTATAGGTCTCTTCTGAAGAGGAGAGAGAGTCCACTCAATAGGAAGGACAAGAGGTAGTTTTATTGTAGAAGACTACATCGTCATATATTGTCCTAGAAACACCGAAAAGATTGGAAGCCAGATACCAATCAAGAATGTAGAGAGTTTATCGCTATGAATCATTCCTTTTACCATAGCCAGGGTAAACGGTTTTGTTTCTCTACATTAGGCTTCACATGTTTTAATGAGTCTTGCAGTGGATTTTCTCACTACAGTCTTCGATTGGTGCACACCTCTGCTAACCAATATGAAAAGACAACTTACTTCTATCCAGAAGGGTCAAACAAAGAACTTTGGATACGAAACAATATTGTGTTTCTTATTCTTTGAGAGAGTACCTGGGCTTCATTCCAAGGTATTATCCACCATCAACAGCCCAAGAGATCCATGGATGGGCATGTGGGTTGACTTAATCAAAAGACTAGGGGGCGGTGAGGTCCCTAGGACTACATTTCATGACACATTTTTCATTTGGTGGGAACAATAGGTCATTGCAATCGAAGACTACCCTTATGCTGGAATGGATTTTAGAGGAGATATGGATCTAGTGTTGCCACTAGATGCAACATGGGGTGCCATATGTATAAATGATTTTGAATTTTTGAATTTTAATATTTTTTGGATTTTAAGTATAAATGAACTAAAAAATGTTTTTGATGTGACAAAGAACTTACAAAATTATTGATTATGACACAAATGTTGAACCAGTGAGACCTGATGGTCTTCCTCAACACAGGCATCATGAAAGAGATGCAGAAGGGGCCACAATAGAGATTGAGAGGCCCCTCTATGTTGTCCAAAAAAACTTGGTGGGGTTAACTCACCAAGTACCTATGGTGGCTATAGAAGACCTACCAGAGGAGATGCAATGACGCATGGTGGGAGCACCATGGGATTTGGTGCGACTATTTCAGAAGGTGGCCAATGCCATCATTTTCTTTCTTTCTGGTCATCCTGGGTAGGATCGCTAGATAGATGATCAGATCTTTTTTATTAGACATGATGATGTGTATAAGCCTAATTTTGTAGCACATTTTGTCTCAATTTTATATTAGTTTGGACAAAAAACTATATCTATATACAAATAGTTTTATCATGATGATCATATACATATAGATGATACTTCGATTATTTTTTATGTTTTAATGTGATGAACAATTTATTGGCCAATCTAATGCTTGATTAGCTATAGAATCGACTAATGAATTTTTTGATGATGGAATATGAACAAATGTGATATAAACAAATGATATTTGCAATAAACGCACTCTCATATATTGGTGATATAAATAAGGGTCTCTCACACGATAGATGTTATTCAATTGAGATACCACCAGTTGTGAATCCAAATAAACTACTATTAAATCAATATCAAGAGATATTGCCTCAGATAGTAAATTAATAACAATAGTATATTTGGTGATATTATTTGAAGCAGGATCGATATATACTCCTCTTGAAACCAACAATTGGCCAGATGGATAATAAATCACCTAAGCTGTGGAAGCTAGGTTTTGGGTGTGCCTACTGGCACCATCAATGAACCTTAGATATATCAAATCATCCATCAATACCTCCCAAAGAAGATCAAAATTATTGACATCAATAAAACTAATAGATGATATGTACAATGATACAATATCTACAATCAAGCAAATTCTAGGTCGAAGCCTAAGCAAAGTTATTCTTAAGGTAGAGCCCATTTTTGGGCTCTACCAACTTGTTTCCTTCAAAATCAATCAATTTATAAGCTCCCCTTGTCAAAAAAAATTTGAAAATGAGGGGACCGTACCACATAGGTTTAAACTTTCCTACCTTTAAGGCATATTTTTCTTGATTATAGACCAAGACAAGGTCGCAATGAGAAAAATTTCTATGATAGATAGCTTTATTGTTATGAGTTTTTACCCTCCTCTTATGAGCTTCATTGATTATGGTGGCATCTCGACGTTTCTCATCGAGATGTTCCAAATGAACAAGGCATTCTTCGAGACTAGAAGTATCAGGAATAAGTTTAACTACTAGTTTAAGGGAAGGAATTTCACATCCCACAGGAAAAATGGATTCCAACCCATAAACTAGTTAGAAGGGATTAAAACCACTCATATTCTTAACTCACAATTGTTATGCCCAAAGTGCCAGATATAACATGATGTGCCAATTGGATCTAGCTTTGTTAATCATCCTTTGTAGGATGATTCTTAGGGATTTGTTCACGGCTTCGACTTTCCCATTGACCTAAGGATAATACAAAGACGAATGCTCCTACCAGAAACCTAACTTGAGAGCCAATTCAGACATCATTTGATTTTAGAAATGACTGCCATGGTCTGTAACAATCTTGTTAGTAATACTGAACTAGGAAATAACTTGATTGAAGAGAAACAAGGCTATTGTTTCACCATCATTATTGAAATTATGCATAGCCTCAACCCAGATAGTAAAGTAGTCTATGACTACTATTATGTACTTGTGATTTCTTGCCGAAGTCATATTACAAGCAGTAAAATCAATATCCCACTTCATGAAAGGACCGATGGTGATCATAGGGAAAAGCAAAGTTGGATGTGCATGCATTTTTTGAGTATAAACCTCATAGGGATGGCATCTCTTGAATACTTCAATACAATATTTGAAGATCGAAGGCCAAAAGTAGCCTACATGCAAAACTTTTTGGGTTTTTGCAAGCCTAGATAGATGACCACCACAAGCTCCATTGTGGAAATCATTAAGCATAGACTCAACTTCTTCTAAGATTAAACAACGTCTAAGGATTGAACCAACCCTAGGATGATATAAAGTTTCACCTATAATAATATATGTTTTGGCAAGGTGACGTAATCTTCTACATTCATCCTTGGAAAAAGAGATCATAAACTTCAAAGTCAAGAGATCTATAACAATATCCCCATACCGAAGATCTTGCAAGAAAATAAGAAATAGACATTCATCAGGAAAAGTTTCCTCATAAATAATTTCTTCCTCACAAGGAAACTCTTAGATAAACTCTACAATTACTAAAGATTTCTTAGGCTTAGTTGACATGAATTCAAGGTCGAATTCTTGTAAAATTACAATCAATCTATTATATTTTCCCCTAATCACTCGCCTACTGAGAAAAAACTGAAATGCTTTGACGATTGCTAAGATGAAAGTTTTTTGAAGAAGAATATAATGTCCAAGTCATTGGACAACATGGACAACTACCAAAGCTAATTTCTCAATGGAAGAATAGCACAGTTCAGGACCTACTAACCCTCGGCCTAGATAGTATATTACATGCTCATGTAAGGCATCATTTTCCTGAACAAAAACTATACCAATAGTTGATTCTACTACAATGAGATATAAAAGAAAGTCTCTGCTATAATCATGGGGACTCAACAAATGAGCAAAGATTAATGCTTTTCTCAAAGTATCGAAAGATTGTTGCGCAAAATCATCCCATAGAAATGCGATGCCTTTCTTAAGAAATATCATAAATCCTTTTGTGATTTCAACATAATTAGTTATAAATCTCCTCAAGAAATTTGTTTTTCCTTGAAGACTATGAAGTTGACATATAGAGGATGGGGGATGCAACTGAAGTAATGCCTCAATCTTGAAGGGTTCTACACAAATCCCCTTAGTTGACATGATGAATCCCAACAACCAAATGGATGTGACAGTGAAAACTCACTTATTCGGATTCAACCAGATTTTATAAAAATGACATTGTTCAAAAATAAATCGAAGATATTTAGGATTATCTATTCTCTTTTGAGAACGAGATGCCAAATCATATAAATAAGCTTCGATAATGTGCTTGATATCATGAAAATAATATGACATGGTTCACTGAAAAGTAGCTCCAACATTTTGAGGCCAAAAGACATCTTTTTATACGTAAATTTAACCCAGGGACAAATAAAAGTTTTCTTATGCAGATATTCTAGACGGATAGTAATTTAATTATAACTAGAAAATCTGTCCATAAACAAGAAAATTTCATTACCCACATATTCATCAATAATATAATCAATAAAGGGCATGGGTAATTGCCCTTAGGACAAGACTTATTTAGGTCCCTAAAGTCAATGCATACATGGGTCGTTCCTTGCTTTTTGTCTACGAGGGCTGGATTAGAGACCCACTCAGTTAAGGGAATAGGGTATATGAAACCTGCCTTAAGAAAATTCTCAACTTTAGTTTTAATAGTTGCTACTTTTCTAGCATTTAGTAATTGAAGTTTCTGACGAATAGGTTTTTCATGTTCATACGCCTTCACCTCATGCTGGACTACAGATGGATCTATCCTAGGAATTTTCTCATAAGACCAAGTGAACACATCTTGTAGATATTTAAAGAGCTCTGTATAAGTTTGAATTTCTTTAGGGGAACAACCAACTCTAATGAAGAAATTTTCAATGATGTTGGGATTCCTAGAGATGTTCACTGGAACAATTTGTGAAATAAAAGACATGTTACCTTCAACAGAAAACTATGCCAAAGCCAAAGGGTTTAAAACTGCATGAACATCCCTAACAGATGAATAATTGAACAAACTTGATTCAAATTCCCACAAATGAGGGAGGAAATATGAACGATGATGTAAATCATTCCATGGTCTTTCCACACCTGTCATTGCCTTTGGTATTAATTCTTCAGATGGAAAGATAGTATCTAAGAAATCCGAAGTAGAATTCGAATCTAGAGTCAAGGTCAAAGCCACATCCCCATCCATCTCCTCTGCTGAAAAAGGAGTAATATTGGAGTCTGCAGTGTTAACAATTGACTGATAAGCAATTTTAGCTACAGACATAGGGCATGTCATTCCACTTACCTGCGCTTCATCTATTGTGGTGGATGATGAGGGTAAGGGCAAAGGATCCAAAAAATAATGAGTTCTAAAGAACTATCTTCAAGAAGGAAGCCTGGAGGATGAAATAGCATTAATTCTAGTTATAGGAGCAGGAAAATCAAAGGTACCCATTAAGGAACAGTATGTTCCGACTCCTAAATTCTCTTTGGCTACTTAGGGTTGTTCACCAGTGGAACAAAAGATTCAAAAGATGCATAGGAGTCACCTGGAGAATAATCCATCTAATCAACCTTTACAATTCTCCCTTCATGAGGAAAACAAAGGATGTGAAATAACGATGAAACAATAGCATCCATCTCATAAATCAAATTCCTAGCTATAAGTAGATTGTATTCTAGATTCACATCAACTATCTCTACTTCAATATTTACGACCTTACCCCCAACATAGATGGAAAAGGCTGGAATAACCCCATGCGGTCTATGAGAATTACAATCAAATTGTGTCAACAGACTAGGTTAAGGAACAACATGAAGCGATCCAATAGCTTCCAACATGATATTGAAATTACACATGTGGAAGCTCACTCATCGACTACAGTTCAAAGGATATTGGTATTTTGATATGTAGGCTTAATCTAAAAAGCCATATGATGTGGGAGTCTCTTCTTGATGTTCGACATATCGAATGTAAGCACAAGAGATTTTTTTGGGTCAACTGCTCTGATTGCAGTGAGCAATGCACTCCTTTGTGCCGGGCACGACTAGAGTATGTCTAACACAGACATAGCACAAGGACTCTGAGCCAGATCTTCTACCATTGAGTATTTCCAGACTGCCTTAACATTAAGGTTAATGGTAGAGCATTTTGTGGAGCATTTCGGTATATGATGTATGGACTCAACTACGAGCCTCTCGATATGGAGTGGCTCTGAAACATTGAGAGTAGACTTCACCTTGGACAATTTTGATTCACCATTGTTACGTGATCATGTAGCTAAGTCAATATGTGAACTCATCATGTAAACATCTGATGTAGTTTTTCCTTCCTGGTTGCCCCCAATGGAGTATTAATAGTAGAGTTTGCACTAGCTAGTAACTACTGCCCTTGGGGAAAAGAGTTGGTTAGAATAGCCTAGGAGCTAGAAGACCCCTGTTGAACTAATAAGTGCTAAGAATCTTGGACCTTAGGGAAAATATGAGGCAAATGATCTCCATTGCACAAATTGCATGGAAACTTTCCTTTCTTCTTAGGCTCCTTTTTACCCCATCTAGCATCATTGTTTGGTTTGTTTAAATTACCCTTCCCATCCTGATTCTTTTTCCTACCTTGTCCTTTCTACGTCCCATCAGATTGCTATTTTCCTTTAGGGTTAGAAGTTTGGATGGCATTTATATATGAAGCTTTATAAGAAATAGGAACTGATGGCGATGCCTACATAGAGGAAGAAGTTTTTAAATACAACTATTGTAATTGATTTAGCAGGTTGGTCATGTTACCATCAATTGACCTGACTAGCCCGTTGGCATGGGGACCTAACTTCAACTTGGCTAAATCAGCCAACCTTGGACCTAGGAGCATCACGTAGAATGTTCTGAAGAACCTTAGATTGAGAATATATAAGTTCTAACCACTGGGCTCTAAAGATATCATGTTCTTCAGTGAACACACCAGAGAGTGATACATCCTTAGAAATCTCGGATTGTAAAGATTTAAGAAACCATTCAAGAAGGATTTCTTGTGTGATATTAGGTTTAATGAGCCTCTTCCTTCTCTTCCTTTCCTGGATATGATCTGAAATATGGGTTGATTGGTCCTAGTGAAAATTAGCTAATAGCTTAGTTCCAACATCATAACGGACATGTAACTCAAAATGGTTCAAAAAATATTGTAGCCAAATCACCAAAAGAAGCAAAGGTTCCCCCTAAGAGTTCAATATACCATTTAAGCACATTTCCAGTTAGCATACATTGGAATAATATCAACCTGATTAAATAATCTATCAGGGAGTTTGACGAAAATCATAAGTGGAAAGTGGTTATATGGTAGCCCAGATCTTGACCAGTCTTCCCTTCAAATTTGGGTATATCTAATGTAAGTTTATTGGAATTGGGGGCTAGGCCAGGTTATATTTGATCAGATGATTAATCAATTTAGATAGAACTAGCAAGCTCAACGTTTCCAGGAAAGGTAATCGTGGAGGACCCTGAGGATTCCACCTTATCTAGGTAGAATTCTCAACATTCTCAAAATAATACCCTATATTTGTCAAGGCACCAAGTTGCCTGAAGTAATTCGTACAAACACCTGAACCATAAGGACATCCTTGTGGCCCAGAAAAAACTAGAGTATGACCATTAGCTGCCGAAAAATTTCCATTTCTAGTGAAATTGCCCCCTGGAGAGGTATTGAATGGAGCAGAGAGCCCTTGATAAGGGTTCCATGCATGAGCATAGAGAAAAAACTCTAGAATGAACTAACAGAAGAATATGAAATATATTGTTGTTGGCCAAAAGAGAATTTATTCCTGGGTCGAGGTCCACTAATAGTAGGGTTTGTCATTCCTTAGAAAGGATTATAAATTTTACCAATGGAGGGAGAAGGTATCGATCCTAAAGATGGGTTAGAATGTGGTATATGACAACTCCCAAAAGGGAAACCCTAAAATGAATTTGACCCACTTTCCATGGAAGTCATAGATGTGGAAGCAAATGATGGAAAACTTACTAGAACTGAATGAATTATGATGGTTGGCATTCCAAAGGGGATAAAACTAGTGCCATAGGTAAAATATTGGGTGCCCACAGTCAAAGATGGAATGGATGTAGAGCACAATATTACACCACTAGGAGTAACAAAAGGTATGGAAATAATTCCTCCTACTTGTATTGATATAGGAGTTTTCATACTAGTATCACTCATGGTGAAATCCATGCTCCTAGTAGAGGTCATCGAAGGAAAAGATCGAAATAGACCTAGGCTCGAAGGCCTATTTGTTAGAGTCCTGAGGTATAATAAAATGTTTGGATGATCAGGAGGAAGAGGATAATTAGGAGTCAAAAGAGACTCAACAAGCTCTTCAACCTCAATATTGTCTTTCGACTTGAAGAGGACTCTAGAAAGGACTAGAGTGTTCCTCTCCAACTCTCTACTTATATTGGGTCTATTCTGTGAATCAATAACTTCAACTGGAGGATAAATATCTGTTGTGTCTATTGCCACTGATTGGAAATCACTAGCATAATTTCTCCTATGCCTTCCAGGAGAAGGGTCAACACTTGTAGGTGAAAGCACATGAAGCCTCCTAGACCAACGAACTCGTCCATCAACCACTTGTAATTATTTTTAAGAGAACTAATTAAAGAATCAATTTTTTTTTATAAAGCTAGGTTAACTAGGAGCAAATAGCACTCTCTAAAAATTCCCTAAAGATAGAGTCAATCAAATTACTTCCAAGTATTTCCACTCCGATTGATGAGGACTGAACACCAAAATACAAGAAAGTGAAAATCAAGGATCTTCCGAAAATAGTATGGGATAATGATGACCCAAGTCTAATAGTGAAGGTAACAAAAATAGTTGTGTTGATCTCTAGATAAAATTCTTTGCGACTGGAAGCACCAAAGACTCACAAGGGTACCCTCAAAAAGTACCGTTGAATGTGATGCAATGTCTACCTCATGTACCATAGTATTTCCCTCCATAGCTCCCTATGGCATCCCTAGGAATGGAAACTATGGGCACTAGTTTGTATCAAAATCTGGGTGGAACAGTCTTGAGGCAGGATCCAACAAGTAGGAGAGGGGGTATCTCTCTTCCTTGTCTTCACTCTCCCTCATGCTTGACTCCTAGTTGTGGAGCTTTCCTAGTCTTTCTAACAACACTAGATTTCACTCCTTATTCAACTTCTATGTTTGATAGTTTGATAGTTTGAGTAGCCTTGGCAAGTTAAATCTCTAATCACCTATTCCAAGGCCCTAAAGAGCTTAAACTCATTTGTGTTGTTAATGACAAATTAAAAAGTTCTAGTTCTTTTTATTAAATCACTTGATTTTAGAGGGATGTTATTTAAGTCAATGGTATAATGAGAGTGAAACTTATGATGTTTTTGACACAAAAGATATCAATAGAAACCTAACTATATGCGTGCAGTTATTTTTCTTTCGATAAAAAGGGATTTCTACTTGGTTCCATGAAAAATTTATATAAGCAACATACTCTTTTTCTTTTTCTTTTAGAAACAGTCCACACACACTCAAAATCTAACAATACTAAGAATTCTTATGATGCAAACTAACCTAATGCAAAATTAAATGATTATGCAAGATCCTATGAATACTCATACATAAGAAAATGTGCTTCTTTATAAGATCAATAAGCCAACTTGACAATAAAGAGGGAAAACATTTAATAACAAATTTCCCTCAAAACTAAGCAAAAAAATTGAAAAAGTTGATAATTATTCAAAAATAAAATAAAAGAACCCAAAAGACCACAAGCTTGGAAAGAAAAAGAAAGGAAAAATCTATGTTTTTGTCTTTTTCTTTTAAAAACCCAAATAAATTTTTGAGGTCTCAAAAATACTACCAAATTTCAAAGATCAAGTAACAAGCATAAAGAGTCCAAGTCTGGAAAGGAAGGGTTGCCCTAGGCCATAACCAAAGCATCAAATCTACCAAGAGTGGTAAATGGTGCTATAACAAGGTGGCCAATATAGTGGTGATCGGATAGCTCAGTTATCATAAGGTTTGTTTTAGAAAGAGATCCTAAATGACCGTGTGATTTTTCTAAGAATTTTTAGACATAGTTCAGTGAATTAAGGATGACACCTATGAGAATTGAACCTTGTTCCATGAAAGAGTTAGAAAAAATGGTTGAATAATAGAACAATATTCCACTATTGTAGGAATCTGGGTTCCCCTTGTTTCTGTTGAAATTTAATGGCTTTGGCTTGGCCCTGGCGTTAGAGTTTTCTCGAACCTTTCATGGAATTGAACTAAGGTAGGATCGCTAGAATTTGAAGTACCAGAATAATCGATATCAAAAGCCACAAGATTACCAGCATAAGGTGAGGAGTGGTTCAAAAAGGATAAGTTTGATAAGAAAAGGTGGTGCCAATTTGTGATTGACCGAAAACAAAAATTTGATTAGAAGAAAGGATTGCCACACATCGCCATGCAAGGAAAATGGAAAGACCTATTGTATATATTACAAATATTCCTCACCTGCGAGGGTCACTACTCATTGACCTTCTTGTATCATATTCAACTGTTTCTATATTTCGACTCAAGTAAACTTTTCAATTTCCCTTATTTTCTGCTAAGAATCTTGAAGAAAATGTCAAAAGGAGTTCAGAGAGGTAAGACGAGCCAAGTCGCATGCAAGTTATACCGCCATGGGTTGATTACAATTTTAGTTAAGAATGAATTGGAGGTCAATAATATGACTTGGAAAGTAATTTTGAATGAGTTACAAAAAAGAGGTGCAGGGAAATCCTCCAACAAGAAGAGTGAAAGCAAGAAAGGGAAGCATGAAACCTTAACCCTACACCCTACCAAGACTAAGGATAGAGAAGAGTTATTGTAGGAAGAGGAGTGAAAGATTGTTGTTCAAACCCCATCTACATCAAAAAGGAGGACTGGAATCTCGGTCAAGAGGACTGCCTCCTTGAAGGAAGCCCACATTCAATCAACTTCCCCAATCAATTTGGACAACTCTACACCTCCTTCACCAACTATAGACAACCTTATAGCGCTTGCAGATGCGATGGCTCATAGAGTGATTAGTGAGGGTGATATTAATAAAGAATACATCACACCCTTATTAGTTTTGCTTGAAAAAATGAAGAAAAGGTAAATGACGTCGACAACTAGTGCAAGTGCAGATAAAGGCCTGACAAAGGATCTAATGGATGTTGAAGTGCAAGGTACTGAAACCCTTCATAATATTGAAATGTAGGAGGTTAATGACCAAGGTGATATTGACCTTGATGATGCTGGCACTTGTCTGGAGTCAACTATTGAGAAAACTCCTACACAAGAATAGTTCATTAAAGACCCCACTCTCCACCTAAACAGTCAAATAAAAGAGCTCAAGAAATGTATTTATGGGCTAGAGGTACTAAACTAGACTTTGAAAGTACAAGGGACAGTGTAAAAACAGAAAAACACAGAGCTAGAAGGACAGGTGAAGGAGAGAAAATGGAAAGTGAAGATATGGAAATTCGAAGCATCAAAGTGTTATGGTCATCACAGAAAGGTAACCAAATGGCTCAAGAAGGCTTAAGGAAAAAAGAGAAAGACAATGAAAGCAAGCATTAGCATACAAATACACAACTGAAAGAAGGCTCCCTTGTTTTGGTCTTTTTGTAGCATGTAAAGGTTGTGTGAGGACACACATCATAATAAGGATGGGACGACGTTGGTAGGCTAAATTTTCCTATTTTTAACATCTATCCTACTCTAGACACATGACCTAAACTTCTGTTTTAACCTAAGAATCTATTCCTTCTTGTATCTTTTTCTAAAATCATGCACATGCATGCACCCTCTTTGTATTTTTATATTTAAAGGCTTGTCATGGACTTAATTACTTATTTATGGATTTTGTACCTTTAATTATCATTGCAAATAATATTTGTCTTTTTTCAAGTATTTGATAAACAAATGTATTGATTGTTGTGATAATATGGTCGAGTGCAGGTAGGATTTTTGCACTAGTTGGTGGATTCCTACACTCCGTAGGATTTTTGCACTAGTTGGTGGATTCCTACACTCCCATGATGGCTCATTCACAAGATTCCTACAGTAGCCAGTGGATTCCTACTCTCCCATGACTTCTCACCAAGCGATGCATATTTTTGGCAAAGGATTAGTTGACATCAAGTTTGGCTTGGAGTGGGAGAGAAATCAATGGATTGAAGATCATGACCTCGACTAGATATCTTAGGTTAGCATTTTGTAAATAGCCAAAAGGCTTACTTAAGCTACTGTTATGATTTCGTTATGGTTGTAGGCATAAAGGCTTGTATATAATGTAAAAGTCTTATAAGAATTATGGAGGCCATTGTAAAATTGTGTTAAGACACTGTAGTTATTTTAGAGTATCGCCTCTCTAGGCTGGATTGTAGATCCAAGATGTATTTTTCCTTTTGAAACTAATATAAAGGAATGCGCGAGTATGTAGTTTTGTTTTTTATTTGCGTTGTGACGAATCTTTGACCAATTGCATTTCTCGATTTCTTAATAGGGAAACAAACTAGTTGGTTAGGGCCCAACCAACCCAGCTCGTTCTGCCTTTCTTTAAAGGTGTGTTGATCCAGAGGCCCCCAAGGTCTAAAAAAATGAAATGGATCTTGGGGGGAGAGACCACCAAGATTTGAAAACTTGAATTTCTAGAAGAAAAAGAGGAGAATGCCAAACAAACAAAACCACAAAGAATTTTTTTTATTAAAATGAAGAATAACTGTAAGAACTACATTTTGGTGGACAAATTGTCCTTTTACAAAATGTGACTTATTACTTATAGTATTTTTCAGTTGCAATAACACGGGTCAATTCCATGGATGAATGAATACCATGGGTGGATGTCACAATACCATGGGTCAATTCCATGGGTGAATGAATACCATGGGTGGATGTCACAATACCATAGTTTAATTCCATGGGTGAATGAATACCATGGATGGATGTCATAATATTATGGGTCAATTCCATGGGTGAATGAATATCATGGGTGGATGTCACAATACCATGGAAAAATACCATGGGTGAATGAATACCATGGGTGGATGTCACCTACAATACCATGGGTGGATAAATACCATGAATGGATGCCACTTACAATACCATGGATAAATTCCATGGGTGGACGAATACCATGGGTTAATGCCATTTTCCATTTGGATCATTCCTCCCTCCTTAAGAAGCAATGGTCCCCATTGTGTGAAGTTCCCTCTTGTGAAGCCTTTGCTGAATATGAAGAGCCACTAAAGAGAAGGGTTTTATTTTGTTAACCCATAACCATGATGAAAATAAATATGAGGATAGAGATACCCTATAATGCTTGTGATCAACTATGATATTGACACTGTGCAGCCTAGCAAATGGACTTCGATGAAGTGTGGATTTGCAGATGACCCATAACCATTTTGAATGAAGATCCGAGGATAAAGATACCCTATAATATTTGTGACAAACAGTGAAATTGATAGTGTGTGACCTAAAAAATGGACTTCAATGAAGTGTGGGTTTTTGGATGACCCATAACCACGACAAACGAAGATCTGAGGATAGAGATATCCTGTAATGCTTGTGACCGACTGTGATACTAAGGGTGTGCAGCCTAGCAAATGGACTTCGACAACATGGATTTTGTGCAGTTGACCCATAACCATGATGTTGGTTGTTGATGAAGTAGCAAGTGCGTACATAGCCTTCGGTGGGAGGGCACATCTTCAAATAACCCAAGCTAAATGCTGCTATGCTAAAACTAATGAATGTGAAGAAAATGCCTACTAAAGTGGGATGGGAGGGCACGTCTCCAATGGGAACCCGCTCTAAATGTTGCTCCAGAATTAAAATGGACATAACTCAGTCAATATAACTTATAATATCTATTATAACCTATTTTTGGAAGTAGAAGGACAATTTTTCATCTTCCCATGTAATGGAAATCCTTATATGGACACCCTAGAATCTCCGATTCGCATTGCAATTTTTTCCGTCGTCACAAAAGTTCTAAAAAAATTGTTGATTTTAAATGAGCAATATCTCCCACATCCGAACTTCGATTCGACCCATTGTTTTTTTTTAAATTGGATGAATTTTCAAGAGGAGCTAAAATATACAATCATTTTTCTCAAATTCCATGCAAAAGCTCCAAAAATAGATAAGAGAGTCGTCGTCCACTAGTTGTCGTCAGGAAAAAAATTCTACAACATAGCTGACTTTTATTAGTGATATCCCCCTCATCCAAAATCTGATTTGGCCGATTTGTTTTTTGAATTTTGGTATTTTTTTCACAAGGCATCCAGATCTGTTATTTTTGTTTGTAAATATTACACCAAATGTTTCAGATCTGACTTGCAAACTCGCTGCCCAAAAAAACAAAATTCTGGAAAAAAATGAAAAAAGGAAAATTCTTCCTGCTTGCCCAAGAATGTGCTCTATGGAGGTCACTGCATGTGCCTAAAGTTTGCTGAATATTGGTGCAAAAATTTGAAATTGAAATATACATGAAACCCTCATTCCCATAAAATCGTAACCTGCTCCTATACCACTGATCTGGATGTTAGGGGAAGGCCCCCAAGATCTAAAAAATTGAAATGGATCTTGGGGGGAGAGCCCCCCAAGATCTTAAAACTTGAATTGCCAGAAGAAAAAGAGGAGAATGCCCAACAAACAAAACCACAAAGAATTTTTTTATTAAAATGGAGAATAACTGTAAGAGCTACATTGTGGTGGACAAATTGTCCTTTTATAAAATGCGACTTGTTACTTATAGTATTTTTCAGTTGCAATACCACAACTCAATTCCATGGGTGAATAAATACCATGGGTGGATGTCACAATACCACGGGTCAATTCCATGGGTGAATAAATACCATGGGTTAATTTGATGGGTGAATGAATAGCATGGGTGGATGTCACAGTACCATGGGTCAATTCTATGGGTGAATGAATACCATGGGTGGATGTCACAATACGATGGGAGAATACCATGGGTGAATGAATAACATGGGTGGATGTCACTTACAATACCATGGGTGGATAAATACCATGAATGGACGTCACTTACAATACAATGGGTAAATTCCATGGGTGGATGAATAACATGGGTTGATGAATACCATGGGTTGATGCCATTTTCCATTTGTATCACATGTTAATTTATTTTAGAGTGTAGGCGTGAATTCATTATTTATTTTTATTTTTCTCACAAGTTACAGATTTGATCTCATTTACAGTTATTGTGTTACAAATCCATGGTGTGAAGGCTTATAAGTAATTTATTTTAATTTACATAAGCTTTCCTTTTAATGTTTGATTTTATTTCTGCAAGATCACTACAATCACGCTACCTGTACTAGTGCATTTCTAGTTTTGGAATTTGATGTCATTGGTTCAAGTTCGCAAGTCTTGTATTCCTTTATTTTTGAAAGAGTTCTCTATTCCTTCCTACAAGATTTATGTTTGTTTATGAAACTAAACGAACTATTAATGTTTGCGATTTCACATAAGATTTATTTGTGTTGTGATGAATATGGAATAAACGTTGTAGTAACTTACAGGTCTATGCTTGCATTGAACACTTTTGAGGAAAGGATTGAATTTCATGATTAATTATTCAATCAACCCTCTGAGTTAAAACATTAAAAGTAAAATCTAAATTATATGAAAAAATATCTCGGGAAAATCCCGATCCATACACAATGATGATTTTCGTAATTATATAGAAGAGTCTTTTGTTTAAAAGAACAATTTACTTTAACTTTAGAAAATCATTTCCTGTCTAGAATCTACATTTGGTCGAAGCATCTGTCTACTTGTGAGAATTTACTTTCAAATTCTATTTTCTTTGCAATTTATTTCACTGAACACACTTTTTATTTTTCGAAAGTAATAGAAACCAAGTGCAAAAATCTTAATTATCTGGTGTAAGAATGTTAGATCCTGTCCAGAATTAGAGTGTTCTAGCCCAAAGATTTAGAATTATTGCACGAATGTTAGAACTTTAGTACACTTACGAAACATCCCTTCGGTATATAAACCTCATTGTAGTGCAGGCACAATGTTCCGGTACAAGAATGTCATTGTAGTATAGGAATACCAATTTAGTGCAAGAAAGAATATCTTTAAAGGGGATAGACACACTAAATAATGTATTTATCACATTGTCTCACTGAAGGTAAATATAAAGGGTAATTTCATTAGTTAATATTTTTTTATAATGAATTAGGAATCCATTTCAGTTTATGCAAATTACTTTTGATTTATTCCAACACCAAACTTCCTTTGAGTATCAATTGTCGCTTGATCATCATTCTCTTTTGATTTTGTAAATTTGTGATTTAAGAAGTAGGAGTACAATTAGAGAAGGTTCATATCATTTCTTGGCATTTCTTGTGCTATGCCTCAAAGTGTACAAAGCCCCAGGTTGACAAATTAAGTGTTGAAATGAGCTTTCTTAATTGCAACTCCTACACCCAACAATATGTAAATTTTGACCAAGTTTCAAGATTGATATTTTTTCCATAAATTTATATCACATGATAACAAGATCTCAAAACTATTTTAAGTGACAATGTATCTTTTCTATGCCAGAAAAAAGGCTTCTATAACTTTTGTGTGTTGATTCCTTCATTTTTTTTAATATCGTCCTTAAATTTAGTTGTCTGATATGAATAGTTCAATGATATTTTGACATTTAAATATGTTAAGGGTCCTAGCTTAAGAAGACATTATGCCTACATTTCACATTTTCAATAAACATATGCCCTTTTATGCTACAAGTACATATTAGTATTGTCAATGATCACTTAATACATGGGAAACTTTAAATAGTTTTTTTCATTAGTGGATGTGAAATGTTCAGGTGTTATATTCTATGGTTATGTTTTGTTTTATTTTTTTATTGTTATGAAACTAGCTCACAAAAAGATAGATCAACAACTTCAAAATCAGTCTCTTTGAAGGGGAAACCTCCTTTACATTACACAATTGAAAAATTCTTGGATGATACAAATGACAAGACCTCCTTTATATATATAGGAGTCTAAGGGATCATAATATAATCAGAGCCAACATAATAATAATAATGTAAGGGCACAACAATAACAATACTGGGCTTCTATGGGGCACAATAGTAACAATATGGGGACTACATGGGCACAACAACATAATAAGGGGGATTCACTAATAAAAATGGGGGGTTACACTAGTAGCATAGAGACCTAACATGCCCCTCTCCTTCAAAAAGTGTTGTCCTTAATGCTTGAGTAGTTCTAGATGCTTCTGCATAGAATTTTCATCCCCCCATGTGGAATCTTCAGTGGGTGAGTTCTTTCTCTTTATGAGATACTCTGAAATTGACTGATTTCGTAGCTGTTAGGTTCTTGTTTCCATGAATGTTTTAGGTTCCAATATGATTTTTCCTTCCTCATCAAGTTCTCGCAATATTATTTAAACTGGGAGCTTGTCATCTATAACCTTCTTTAAGCATGAAACCTAGAAAACTGAGGGCACTCAAGAAGATGCAGGAAGCTCCAATTTGTGTGCCATAGTACCAATATTTCACGGCACCTTGTAAGGACCATAATACTTTGGTGATAATTTGTTATCCTTCTTAGATTTCTTGAGGGACATTTGTTTGTATGGTTTTATTCCTAAAAATACCCAGTCACCTATATCAAAAATTATTTTGCTGTGATGTTGATCTACTTGTTGTTTCATTCTATTCTGCACCAAAGTGGGGTTACCCTTTAAAAGTTGGAGAACTTGTTGTTGATGCTCGATGTGATCTTTCACTACTTGAACCTTTTTCTTCTTGATATGTTCTTATATCATAAGAGTTTGAGGACCGGTAATTCCTGCGAATGCATTACAAGATATCATCGAATTCATTTCTTGATGCTTCATGTGATCTTTCACTTCTTGAACCTTTTTCTTCTTAATATGTCCTTCTATCTTGAGACTTTGAAGGGTGGTAATTCTTGCCAATGATTTACAAGATATGATCGGATTCATTTCTTCTTTCTCTAGGGTTGGTTCCTAGTGTATATCGTCTACTTTTAACGTTTATTGATTCTTTTCTTCCTCCTCTTCACAATCTATGTAAAATAATTTCTTCTCAACACACTTATGACCTTTAGTGTATTTTCTATCACAACTATAACAAAGCCCTTTTTCTTTTTTTTTCTTCCAATTTTTGTGGTGTAAATATTGTAGGTTGTGAAACACTAGGAGGAAAAACACTTCCATATTTATAGTTGTGAGTGGTAGGATTCCTTATTTCCATAATTCCACTTTCAATTTTACTTGCCAACGTCAATGCCTTCTACAATGAATCAGGGTCCCAAAGATGAACCTCATGTTGATTGTTATCCTTTAAAGTCCCTATGAGGACAACATTCCTTTCCTTCTCTAGAATATCATTTACCCTTATATTCAATTTTTGGAAGTCCTCAATGTTCTCTTTCATTGAACCCTTTTGTTCGATATTTATCAATTGGCTAAAGAAGGTGTTGCTCTTTGTATCCACATAATGTGCTATCATTTCCTCCATGAAAATTGGCCAGGTGAGAAGTGGTTTACGAGAACAAATCCCTCTATACCATACAAATTGAATTGGTTCTAAATATAAATATGAAATATGTAGCTTTTGTAACATTTTTACTTCATGTAGATCGAAATATTGCTCCATCTATAGTATCCAATTTACTGGATCCTTGCCATCAAACTTCCTCATATCACTTTTTCTTGATTTCAGGAGCTCGATTTTTAATATGTTTTTGCTCAAACATTTTGGATCTCCAAGGTCTAAAATTGCAAGTTGTAGTAGCCCTCTGTGTCCTTTTTCCAATGCCACCAATCTGATCAAAATTGGATTCTCCAAGAAAGAGTTATGACCAAACTTTCAAGATGACCTCATCATATACGTTTTCCATAGAGTGAAGTTATACAAAGTGCCACGTGTCATTGTTTCATCCTTACGACCCCAAGACAATACAAAGAAAACTACAGTCCATATTTCTATAACCTCTGACAAAATTTCAATCTCATGCTTAGAGTGAAAGTTATGGCGATTTTCCCCAGGTCACCTATTTGGGATGTAATTCAAGAGCTTGTGAAAACCCTAACTTCCTTGGATGATATCTCCAAAAATATAGCGAGACAAGATCTGAAATTTGGACCCAAGCTTCAGCACGCTTACAGATCAAACATGTTTTCTTTGTAACTAGGGAAACGTTGCAGAGTAAAATCTAGAGTGACGATTCCATGATGGCCTATTTGGAGCAATGAAACCCTAGAATCCAAAGCTCTGATACCAAATGTTATGAAACCAACTCACAAAAGGATAGAATAGATAGATCAATGAATTAAAAATCAGCCTCTTTGAGGGGGAAACCTCCTTTACATTACAGAAATGAAAAATTCTTTGATGATACAAATGATAAGACCTCCTTTTTATATATAGGAGTCTAAAGGGTCATAATATAACTAGAGCTGACTTGATAATAATAATGTAAGGGCACAACAATAACAATAGTGGGATTCTTGGGACACAATAATAAAAATATGGGGATTACATGAGTAAAAAAATATAATAAGGGTTTTGCAGCAATAACAATAAATGGTTACACTAGTAGTATAGGGACTAACATTTATGCAGGCCATCTCGCGACATAGTGGAAACTATCATCCAATTGAATAAAAATAGTTTGAGTTTCTCGAGTTTCATGATTGGTATTTTTGCAATAAATTTATATCACATAATAAGGAGATATAAAAACTATTTTAAGTGACAATGTATTTTTCTATGCTAGATAAAGAACTTGTATAGGTTTTGTGTATTGGTTCATGTATATTTTTAATATAGTCCTCAAATTTATTTGTGTGATATGAATAATTCAATGACATTTTGGCATTTGAGAAAACAATGTACCAATCGATTACTGGAACATATCAATATGCATCATGTATATGTGATAATACTACAATAAATGTCATGGTTTTTTTCCCAGCTGACTTCCGCTAGGCACTCATGGACGACTAGGGTTCGAGTCAAACCTGCAAACGGTAGACCTACAGAGAACACGATATTCTATCTTCCCTCAATAGTAAAGATAAAAACACTATATGACAAAGGATCACTATGCAAGCAATGGAAACACCCCAGGGGGAGGATATGGCACCTCCCCCCAATGTTGTTGAAACCTCTCCAATGCATACAAAAGATGTCAGGAAGGAACAATAGGAAGATGTTGAACTAGAACCCAAAACTCTGCCAGACAATATGAACAAGAATTAAGCTCCAAAGGCAACTTCGGCAACATGTAAGCCCGTAGCAGCTGAAAGACCTAATATTGAGCTCCCAACCCATCGGATCAACACTCAAATCCAGTACATGAAGGATCGTGCACTGATTGGAAAGTTTATAGGCTTTTGGCCCACTGAGAAAGCTTTGCATGGCTGGATAGCAGCCAAATGGAAACCAAAAGGGCACATTACCTTGTAGTTGGGGCCTAAGGGCTTATTTACAATGATTTTCAACTATATAGAAGATCGGAACAGAGTCCTTGATGGAGGACTGTACTTTTTCAATGCAATAGGTTTATACCTGAGAGATTGGATTAAAGGATTCAATCCGAACATAGAGGATTTAAGCTGGGCACCACTGTGGATTCACCTATATTCTCTCCCTTTGGAGTACTGGGATGAGGATTCATTGCAAGATATAGGGAACGGTTTAGGGGAATTAATTAAAATCGTGGAGGTTATTAAGCTCAGGTGATATACCTCCTATGCTTGAATCTGTGTCTATATGCATCTCAGCAAAGCTCTCCGGGATGCGGTAAGTCTGTACCATGATGATTTTGAATGGATAGAATCAATAGATTATGAGCATGTTCCATTCCAATGTAGGAAATGCCATGCCCTTGGCCATCTCTTTCGAGACTACCCTTCAAATCTGAAAACCCCAACCCCCTCCAATTTGGACAAATCTGACTTAGATGGATTTACCAAAGTCACCAACCTTAAAAAGAATCACAAAAATCTCTCTTCTAGCCTTAAAAATCTTGTAGCCAATACCTTATGCCATCCACAAGCAACAACTTTGAAACCCTGAATCAGCGGAAACTAAATAACTATGAAATCCCTGACCATTTGGAGGACATCCCCAAGATCGCTCCTCATTCTCTCCCTTCAAGCTCTAAGATGGCCCAAAAGTCTATACAATCCATAGTCTTAACTCTGCCTTTCCTAGTCTCTCCCCAAAATGGAATATTCAGGGCATGGAGGTTGACAACGTGTAACAAGAAACCATGACTGTAGAGGAAACAACAGCAAAGTGAAGTGAGGCCCAACACATGGAAGTGGAGCCAGAGAGCTTCGACATTGCCGATCTAGATATATTGGGATTAGAGCAAGCTTGCAAGAAAAAAGAATATGACAAAATCCCAAAAATGCAACTGGAAAGATTAGAAGTCATTCTCTTCAGAGCACATCATCAAAGATCTTTAGGCATCTAACCTGGGAGTCAATGGGATGGTAAAAATATTACTAAAGAAAATAAAAAAGGGGTAGGAAAATTGATCTACAAAGAACCATTCGCATTGGGGAAATACTGGTGGAATCAGGAAGATATTCCAAGCTTACAAAGTATTACAACCCCCCTACCTAGTAGTGCATCATGAAGCTCATATTATGGAACATTAGAGGGCTAAACAACCCCGAGAAATATAGACTGATAAAAAACATGATTCAACAGGAGAAACCCCAAATTTTCTTCATCCAAGAAACCAAATGTATTTCTAGAACATTGGACCAGATACTTGTAAAAGCATGGCCAGGTAGCAAATCAGTAGCGATGGATGCCTCTGATGCATCAGGAGGACTAGCAATAGTCTGGGATGAACGAGCTATCACACTTGAGAATATTCATGCAAGTAAGCATTTTATTTAAGCAACCTTCCATATTACAGGGACAAATGTACATGTTCATCTAACCAATGTGTAATTCCCCCAGGAAGCAATGAATAAGATAGACATATTGAATACTTTAGCTTTGATCAACTCTGAAAGAACACATCCAATCTGGATCACAAGAGAAGACTTTAATATGATAACAAGGCTGGAAGAAAAGATAGGAGGTAGGGTCAAAATGGGCAATGAAAACATCCACTTCAAAAACTTCATTCAAGATAATTGGCTCATAGATATGTCATCCAACAATGGAATATACACATGGAATAACAAACGGGCAAGTGCACATCAAATAGCCTCATGATTGGATCAGTTCATGTTATCAGACAATTCAATCCATCTAGGTGGGTATTTCACGATGTCAATATTACCAATCTCAGGCTTAGATCATTGGCCTATCGTGCTTCAATGGAAAAGGCTAGGAAACACCACATGAAGGCCTTTCTGCTTTGAGGCTTTCTGGTTGATGCACCCAGATTTTAAAAACATGATTAATGTGGTTTGGGAAAATTTCAAACCCCTAGATGGTACAAAAATGTATCAATTACAACAAAAACTCAAAAATCTCAAGAACAACATTAAACAATGGAATCAGAATACCTTTAGCAATATCTTCCAAGCACAAGGTGTTTTAGATCAAGAAATGAAAAAACTACAACAAAGGATCATCACGGAAGGAAGGTCTGAAGAAAACTTAGAGTTGGAAAAACACCTGGAAATACAACTATCTGAAAGAGCAAAGCAAGAAGAAATACTTTGGAAACAAAAGTCAAGAATAAAATGGCTTAAAGAAGGTGAAAGAAACACAAATTTCTTCCATTTCACTACTATCAAAAGAAGAATGCATAACAACATCACCTATATCTAGAATTCACGGGGGGATCGGTTGGAAAAACATAAGGATATAGAACAAGAGTTTCTTACTCATGTTAAGTAGGTACACCAGGAACCTCAGGAAGATAGACTACAGGCTATTGAGAAAATCACTAAGAATATCACAAATATCATAACAGAGGAACATAATCAGCTCCTCCTCATGACAATATCTTTACAGGAAGTGGAGAACGCCATGTGACAACTCAAAGAAGGAAAAGCATTGGGTCCCTATGGTTTCACTTCCAATTTCTTCCACATATTTTGGGATCTCATTAGAGAAGAGGTTTGGCAAGTCATTGAGGAATCTAGAACTAATAGATGGTTTCCTCCCTTTCTAAATGCAGCCTTTATAGCTCTCATCCCCAAGGAAGATCATTCTCAAACTTCGGAAAAATTCTGTCCCATTGCTCTATGTAATGTCATATACAAAATCATCTCCAAAGTTATTGCTTCCAAACTAAAACCTCTACTTCCTATACTCATATCACCCGAGCAATCACGCTATGTGGAATGACAGAAAATCATGGATGGAATCATTCTCATTATACACTCCTTAAAGCAATCCAAAAAAGCAGGTATGCTCCTAAAAATCGACCTCTCCAAAGCTTTTGATAGTTTAAGCTGGAAATATATTCACAAAATGTTGATAGCCTTTGGCTTCCCCCCCCCCCTCTGGGTCGGATGGGTCATGAGTCTTATATCATCTTCCTTCTTCTCCATTCTGATCAATGGAATCCCTTCCACCCCCTTTCACCCCTCTAGAGGCATTTGGCAAGGAGATCCCCTCTCCCCTTTTTTGTTCGTCATAATGGCGGAAGGATTGGGAAGAAGCATCGAGGAAGCTCTTCAATCCCAGAAGCTAAGAGGATTTACCTTTCCCAACACCCATGCCTTCACCCACCAACAATTCATGGATGATAACATGTTGTTTGGCCATCCCTTGGTCTAGGAAGCCCTCAAATTAAAAACCATTTTTTTCTGAATTCTCGGATGCATCTAGAGCTTGCATCAACAAGATCAAATTCCAGATCTTTTTATTTCATACCCCTGCTATAACCCAAGCCTTAATTGCTCAAATCTTGGGTTTTATAATATCTCCTCTTCCCTCCAAATACCTACGTGCTCCCATGGTGGACACTACTTTAAAGCACTCATCTTGGAAATTACTCTTCGAAAAATTGGAAGGGTGTCTCTCTTCCTGGACTTACAGAGCTCTAAACATGAAAATTTGTCTAGTCCTAATCAAAGACATGCTGCAATCCATCCCACTCTACCTTTTCTCAGTTCTGGTAGTGCCAAAATGAGTCCTCAAAGAAATTAAAAATCTTCAAAGGGCCTTTTTGTGGGGAAACACAGGCAAAAAGAGAAAATGGGCGTTGGTTAAATGAGATATAAGATGCCTTCTAAATATCTACGGAGGTACTGGGCTTCATGATCCTCAACATAGTAATGTGGTCATGGGAGCTCACATCTAGTGGAAATGGATCTCGAAGCCGCATACACCCTGGGCTATCCTTTGGACAACAAAATATGCCAACAACCGACCAGTTGATGACTTAATCAGACTCATACAAGTTGGCTTAGGTTCTCTCATCTGGAATGCAACTAAACAACATAAGGATTTAATTCAACAACATAGCTTCTGGGAAATTAGGAATGTTCATACTGCATAGTTCTGGGAAGAATCATGGTAGAAAAGACCCAAGTTGAAGGACATATTCGAACCCCAACAAATACAGGACTAGGAAGGGAAATTGATGGCAAAGATAAATCAATACTGGAAGCCCACCCATGCACAAGGATAGAAGCAACGGATGAAATTGGACAACATCATTAGGAAAGGAACACAACTCATCAAGGATAATTTGGAAATAGAGCTTTCAAATAGGAAAATTCGCTACTCTGACAAGAGGGATAAAATCAGATGGGGTTATGAAGCGAAAGGAACCTTCACTACACAAGAGGCTTACAATTTAACAATAATAAATCAAATTGTCAAAGATCCACTATGGATTAAAATTTAGGCTCCCACCATTTGGCCGAAAGTTTCCACTTTCCTATGGTTGCTTTCCCAAAATAAAATTCTCACCTGGGACAACCTATGGAAAATAAGCTTTCATGGGCCTTCTATGTGTCCCAATTGCAAACAGGCAGAAGAAACCATTGAGCACCTAATAAATTCATGCCCATTAGCGATTAGACTATGGGAAAAAGCTAGCTTCAGATACCAAAAAGAGGGACAAGATAAGGAGGATATCTCTAACACTATATGCACTTGGGAAAACAGTCCTTACAAAAGAAATCTGTTAAACGCTTTATGGAAACTTATCCCAGGTCTCCTCATGTAGACTATTGGGAAAGAAATTAATCGACACATCTTCAAGGACCAATCCTCCCCTTTAGAATTCCTATGGAATAATATGGGTTAAAACCTTCGAGAAACCTTGATGCTTCAAACATGGTCTGAAGAAGATTACCCAACCATTCCATAGGAACAGAATATATGGGCAAACTGGAACCTTCAGTGGAACCATATGCAAGAAAATCATGGTAAAAATTCCTCAAAAGGGAAGACAACAAACATATGGACTCTTTCACCCCAGCATATGATACAACTTAACTTCGATGGAGCGTCCAAAGGTAATCCAGGAAAAGTGGGATATGGAGTAGTCTTCAGGGATCACAAGGGCATTCCTCTTCTAACCTTATTAGGCTCAATTGGTTGGGATATGAATAATTTGGTGGAATTAGAAGGGATATGGCAGGGGCTTCTCCTAGCACAACTACATAATTTCTTCCCACTTATAATTGAAGGGGATTCTCAGATTCTCATTAACATGGTTAATCAAATTCTGCAAGGGACGCCATCATACAAGGTTGGAAGCAGTTGGAGACTGGTAGAACGATTAGAGCTCATTGAATAATGGATCTCAACCCACAGAGCTGTAATCCTTAAACACTCTCGTACGGATGGAAACAAAGCAGTAAACATTCTAGCTAACATTGGGGTAGACAGTGGAAGGACATTTCATGCAGGCACACTTAATACTATGGCCACTACTCTTCAGCTACATGAATATAATGAATTGGTGTAGATTGAAATGGTACAGGAAGAAGAAACACACTTGGATGTGGGTGATCACCAAAGCCATTAAGATGATGAGACGGAAGGGCAGTGGAAGGGGTAGCCACATGCCCCCCTACAACTTCCCCTATGCCAACCTGAATTGCATTCAAAGTACCCTGCAAGTACCATTTAATGAATGCACAAGTTGAGACAGAGCCAATTCTCTCATAACTATGGAGCCTACAAACTATTATGTAAATCCTCCCCCAATTCACTGTGTCTATCCTCCGCAGGCTAGAGAGCCTTATGTGTGCACTGTAATAGGTAGCTAATGCCGGTTGTTAAGTTGCATTGATCTGGGCAATGGATTCCACCATTCCAAACTAGTCTCTGCAACTTAGCTCAAGTCCACACTTCCTCTATCCATTCCTCACGAGGTTCATCCTCCATCCCCTCTGCTAGTTCCCCTGCTTTCAACCCTACCATGGTCCACCATCATACTGAAAGTGTAAGAGGTGGCACTAAAGGTGGAAGCACTTGCTCACCTGCAATGTCTAGCCCCAACTCAGTCTCCCTTGCTTCCTCAGCCGACTACCCTATTCTACCTAGTTTCACTGGGTGTTACCCAGACACCCGCAGTGGACGAGGAAGAGCCTAACTCCATGGCTCAGGAAGAGGTGAAGCAGTGGTTCACACTGCTAATTTCCCCCTACCTCCGCATCCAGTTCCCCATACCACACAATTTCGATTTTGTAGCTCCCTGAATCACCCCATCGTCATAGCCACCATTACAATCACTTTCACAGAAGAAACTGAGCTGCCAGCTCCTCTGGTTGAGCACACTGATGAGCCAAGTAGAGTAGAACCAAGCAACAGGAGTAGGTGCAACCTCGGTAAACAATGAGTAGATGAAGATATAGACACCTTTCATGGTAAAGAGTTGGCTGGCAGCTAGCATGATGAGGAAGGTAAGCTTAGTAACGTGCACGCATCAGGCAGTCATCATGGCGACACTTCATGAATGCATGTGGGTGCATGCAACATTGATGGAGGCCATCTAGCACATGGTCATGGCACTTCAAATGAGGATGATGATACAGATAAGTTGGCGTGTCTGATTGTGGAAGAACTAGCCCCGAACAACTGATAGCCAGGTGTTGAGTTTGCCAGGTGGATGTTTCATCTTGTTGACTAGACAGTGATGGTTAAGTTAGTGTCTTTCCTGGTTGGGACTATACTATGTCCAAAATGTTTTTTGATGTTTTGTGAAAAAATTAGTAACCCCTACAAGGGCTATTATTTTCCTTTTTGGACTGGTTTCCTCTCTGGTTGATGGCTCTTATGCTTTCTTGGATTGGTTTCCTCTCTGTCGGGGCAGTCAACGCTAGACAATCTTACTGTGTGATGGATGATGCTCAGAACTTCTGAGGCCAGGCCTCTCTGTAACTTATTTTTTGTATCATATTAATAGATTAAACTTACTTGGAAAAAAAAAATGATATTTTGACATTTCAATATGTTAAGGATCTCAGCTTAAGAAGACATTACACCTAAATTTCACATTTTCATTAAATATATTCCCTTTTTTGCTACAAGTACATATTAGTATTGTCAATGATCAGTTAATATATGGGAAAATTTGTATACTTTTTTCGTTATTAGATGCGAATTTTTCAAGTGTTCTTTTTTTATGGTGATGTTTTATTTGTTTTGTTTATGCTGGTCATCTAGTGGCATAATTTCTACTATCTCTCAACTCAATAAAACTAGTTAGAGTGTCATGAGTTTCATGATAGATATTTTTTCAATATATTTAGATCACATGATAAGGAAATATAAAAATTGTTTTCAGTGACAATGTATATTTCCTATGGTGGAAAAAGGGCTTGTATAGATTTTGTGTATTGATTCCTTCATTTTATAATATGTTCATTAAATTTAGTTGTTTGATATGAAGAATTCATTGATATTTTGACATGTCAATATGTTAAGTGTCCTAGCTTAAGAAGACATTACGCCTACATTTCACTTTCTCAGTAAATATATTACTTTTTCTGCTACAAGTACATATTAGTATTGTCAATGACCAGTTAATATATGGGAAAATTTAAATAGTATTTTTTGTTATTGGATGTGAATTCTTCAGGTGTTCTTTTCAATGGTGACATTTTATTTTCTTTGTTTATGCAGTTCATTTGGCGACATAGTGGCTACTATTGCCCAATTGAATAAACCTAGTTTGTGTTTCTTGTGTTTCTAGGGAAAAGTACCATTGACATAGTTGATGTTAAGGTATATGTCATATTAATCGTTTACAATCTAATTGATCCAAGATCTTTTTCTTATAGATGTGTTAAAGAATTACATGCATAAATTGTAGCTTAACATACAAATTTAATGTGCAGATGAGACAAGAGGAGAAACACATAAAGCATGAAATAAGACAAGGATACTTGATAAAAAAGTTCGTCTTACTTGGACTATGTCTCTGGGCCCTACTCGATCAATGGGGAAGCCTTCATTCATTAAGCACCATGAGAAAGAAGAGTACAAGCATCAATTACAAAAAAGGAGTTTTATACCTCCATAGTGAAAAATGGCTGAAAATCGTAGAACTCTAATGGAGAAATGGATAGCGCCATTGTGTTTGTGGTGTTGAGAAATGTTGAAACCATATCAAAATTTTCAAAAGCTAACAAAATGAAAATTTGACCCTCTTGCAAAATTCTGCCTCGAACTCAGTGTGCTCCCTCCTCTCCTAGGCGCCCTGACGAACTGTGTTCAAATAAAAATTTGGTGGCAAACTTCACAACAAATTAGTTGGTGTAGTTGTTTGAGATTCCTTTGTTATGGAAGTGGTTGGGCGGTCAAAATCCTACTCCTTTTTTTCTAGATAGCGAAATATTTAATGGGAAGCAAGATTGGCATGGGCCCGCCTTGAGAGACCCACCCACCTCACCTGTCCCCTCTCCTTGGCCCGTATCTTTTTCGTTAATGGGTGGTTGAGACTGGGTCCACGCCCCAAGTGCCGACCCACATTTATTTTCCATCATATAGCGTAAGGTGGTTGGGTTCATGCCCCAAGGGCTGGCCCACAATGAAATGTTTTAATGACTCTATTGAATGGGGATGAGGGGCTAGGGGTACTGGCCCACCCCTCCATAATTACATAATTTTGGTAAGATTTGGGGTGGTAGGGTTAGTGGCCCGCCACACTTTTTTCTTAATAAATTTTATTGTTAAAACAATATTGTCGTTTGTTAAAAATCTTGATTTTAGGTTGAAGGAGCCATTTTAACAAGGCAATAATTCCACCTAGAATCTGGCCAGAGTTGGTCAGATTCTATCTATTGGAAAAATTCCAAATTGTGTCTTCATTAATCCTACCCAGTTAGCAAAAATTCAACCCAACGTTGCCTGCCTCTATCTTCCTCCTTTGGACTTAGATTGGAGTGTCGTTCACATTGCTAGAATCAAGGTGACGAGCACTTCGATATGATGTCAAGTTAATCATTTTTCCGCCACTTTGAATTTTGAGCCTTTTCCATGCCACTGGTGTCTCCCGATCCACCTAGACTAGTCCTCCCCATTGAGGAGCTTTTGGACTACCAAAAGCTTTATCATTAAATTGGCAAGTGAGGGAATTCTTCCCTCACTATTTCTTTTTCCAACCATTTTTCCTTGCTAGGGTGCATCCCCTTGAAACCAATTCAAAGTTATTCCGCATCTCCCCACCGTCATGTCCTAGTTCTTTTGTCATGGATGATTTCATTAGATAACTCATCAAGATACTCTGGTGCAAAGTCATCAACTGTAGGAACTGTTCCCACCTCTTCAATGTCCATAATCAGTGGTGGCTCATACAACTTTAAGTTTTCCACATTCACTATAGAGTACATTTGCATATATATCGGAAAATCGAGATGGAAGGAATTGTTTCTAATCTTCTCCAAGATGGTGAATGGACCATACCAGGTTGGTCACAACTTCTTCCCTTCTCCCTTCATCCTGTCCTTGCTGATATGGAACCACACTTTGTTGCCCACTTGAAATTTATGGTTGACTTGCTGTTTGTCATGTAGAACATTGTACCGAGCTTGAATTTTATCCAACTGCTCCTGTATTGCTTGGTGAATCAACTGGATTCGTTGAATGAATTGTTGTGCTTTGTCCTTGTCATCACATCTACTAGAGTCATTTTCCCTTCCAAAGACCATATCAAAACGGTATTTTGGCAGGTAGCCAAAAGATGTATCAAATGGTGAATGATGTGTAGATCAGTGCACTGCTCAGTTGTAGGAATGTTGCACATATGGAAGATGCTCATCCCACAACTTAGGATGTTTACCACAATAACCTCACAACAAGTGTACCACGATGTGGTTGACAACCTCTATATGTCCATCAATCTATGGATTAAATGTCGTTCTTCTTTTCAACTTGGTGCCCATCATATTCTACAAGCTGGTCCAAAACTCTTCGAGAAAGTGAGAGTCCTGATCTGACATAATCGATGTGGGTAACCCAAAATGGACCGAAACATGCTGAAAGAAAAGATAATCAATTTTCTCTATAGTGAACTGCTCTTTACAAGGAATTAAAATAAACATCTTACTAAAATGGTCAATGATGACATACAAATAGTCGTGACTTTTCCTAGACAAAGAAAAACCTCCTACAAAATCCATCGACACAACTTCCCATGGATGACTCGAAATAGGGAGTGGTGTGTAGAGCTTGAGTTTTCTATTAGAGGACTTTGAAACAAAAAACATCACACATCTTTTTACATAACGAATCACAATTTTCTTCATATGTGGCCAAAAAAAAAATCTTTGTACATGACACAAAGTTTGTTCAACACCAAAATGACTAGACTCAAGGGAGGTGTGGGCCTCCCAGATTACATGTACCCTTTCTCCTGTGGGTATGCACAATTTTCCAAGGTGATACAACAACATCCCCTGCAAGTGATAGTTGTCCACCTATGAACCACGGGTTAGTTTTTCATAAATCTCCTTAAAGTCATTAGCATTAGCATATTGTTCAGCATAAATTTCAAAAGATAATGAAGCATTATGAAAAATAACAGAAGCAGAAATAGGAAGGAGGGATAGCATATTATCCGATTTGTTGCTAGTGCCCTTCTTATACATTATTACTAGATGAAACTGCTAAAGAAAACCCATCCACCTGAAATGAAAAGATTATTGCAACTTGGTTTGTGATTGAAGATACTGCAAGGGCTGATGATCCGTATGGATGATGGTTTCCTTGCTGATCAGGTAGTGTTTCCACTTTTTCACACTCTATACCAAGGCATATAACTCTTTGTCATAAGTGGGATATTTTATCATAGCCTGAGAGAACTTCTCTGAATGGAAACATATTGACTTCTTTTGTTGCATTAGTACAACTCCCATGGCATATCTGTTGGTGTCTGTCTCAATCTTGAATGGCTGTTGGAGATCTGGTAAGGCCAAGGTTGGTGCAATGGTGATATTTTATTTCAATGTTTTTAAGGAATTTTTTTGCTTTCCTCCCCATTGACAGACTTTCTTTACACTTGTAAATGTGTGTAAAGGTGTTGCAATAATAGATAAATTGGCAATAAATCTCCTCCAATACTATACTACACCCAAAAGGTTGTGAACCTTGGTTACACTAGTAGGTTTAGGCCAATTTACAATTGCTTCATCTTTAGAAGGATCCATTTTTAGCTAATTATGACCAACAATATGACCTAGGTAAACCAAAGAGACCAAAGAGGTTTTCCCAAACTCACACTTTGACAATTTTACATAGAGTTTTTGTTTTTCAATACATCAAGCACTTTATTCACATAGCATACATGTTCATTCCAACTTTTACTAAAGATAATAATATCATCTAGGTATACAAGAACAAATTCATCAATAAAATGCCTAAAGAGATCATTCATGACCCTCATGAAAGTGGCTAGAGTGTTGCAAAGTCTGAATGACATCACCAACCATTTGAACAACCCTTGTTTGGTCTTGAAGGTGGTTTTCCACACATCCTACTTTGCAATTCGAAGCTAGTGATAACAACTATGCAAATCCAATTTGGTGAAATAGATAGCATTCTTTATCTAATATAATAAGTCATCAATGTAGGGAAGAGGGTACTAATTTTTCACCGTGATTTTGTTTAGTTCTCTATAATCCATGCACATCATCCATACGCCGTCTTTCATCAGCACTAAGACAATCGATGAGTCGCATGGAGAAGTGCTCGGTCTGATGACCCATTTGTTCAATAGTTCCTGCACCTGCATTTTGATGTCCTCCATATCAATCGTCAACATCTTGTATATGCCAATATTTGGTAAAGGAGCGTCATGTTGCAGATGGATCTCATGTTGGATTTCCCTCTTTGGAGGTAATCCCCTTGCTTCCTGAAACATCTCATCATAGTTAGAAATTAATTCACATAATTCCTTTTTATGCACATGATCAAAACCCTAGAAAGCATTCGATAATTCTGCATCGTTTCCTCTTACAACCATAAGTATCCAACCCTTAGTGGAATTCACTAACCTATTCATTTGTCCTGCACTTATAAGGTTGGCATTGATTTTAGTATGATGAGCGCTTACAATATATTCTACCCCATATTTTCTGATTTGGTATTTGTTTTCATGACAAAAGGAGATTGTCTTTCTATCATATAGATATGGACTCCCTAACACCATACCACAGATATCCAATGGTATCAAATCAAGTTTTACCTCATCCACTAACTTAGAAGCAATCACAAATTTAGCCTTGCATAGCTTAGTTACATTCAGTTTTGCTTTATCATTTATCCATCCAAGTGGGTAAGGTTTTGGATGTGGTTTGGTTTCCAAGCCTAGCATCTTTACCAAGGACTCTGAAATTAAGTTTGCTTGGGATCCAGTATAAAATAGAGTTTCCACTTTTGTATGATTTATGATAACTCTAATATGAAATAGCTCAATTCTCTTTCGTTCATTAGGAAGAGACTCATCTATTGAACTAGTGCCTTCATGTGATCCAGGATTAACATGAGGTGTAAGAGTGTATTTTGTTCCTACTGTTGTGATCAATGCTTCATCTCTCGAATCAGATCCAAGGTCTTGCTACATAGTTGCCGCTGTCTTCTACTTTCCTTTTCCTCCATACTTCTTTGGTCTCTTTTCTGGGTACAGTTTCCAACAATGATCATTGTCATGACCTTCCTTTTTGCAATGAGTGCAATAAGGTATTTCTCCTTCATATTTCTTGGTTGATGCTATCCTCTTCTCCTTTCCTTTTCCTTTCATTTTGGGTTTTCCATTTGGAGGTTTGAAAGGTGGTTTCTTGAAATGATCTTCTCTTTCATTTTTGCCCCTGTTCTCAAGATGGATGGCATTTACACTGGCTGACTCAATAGTAGTTGGTTCAAAAAATAATAATGAACGTCTAAGGTAACTATGTAATGATCCAATATACTTAGTTACTACTTCAGGTGAGTCAAGTGCAATGCCCAGATTAAGTGCCTGTTTTATAAATTCCTCTATAAAGCTTTGAACATCTTGACCTCTACCTTGCCTTAAGTATTTCCAATCCATTAAGGCTTTTTCTTTGTAACCCAAGGGATAAAATTGTTCCTTTAATGCAGAAATGAAACTAGGCCCTGAGGAAAGAAGATTACCCACACTATTACTGGTTCAAAATTTTCTCTCCCACGATACAAGAGCGTTTCCATTCAGCCGAAGAAAGGCTAGCTGAATCTTTGTCTCATCCTCTTCGAATTTACCAAATCCTGTAGTAGATTTCAATCTACCTAATCTATTTATTAAGCTTTTCTGCATTACTTTCACTGTTAAACATGGGAAGGTCAAATTTGACATCTAATTTAAAGAAAGGTTTCTTAGATGCATCCCTTGAATTTCTATGATGATGGTGATAAGAGGAAGAAGCACTTTCACTCATGGAAGGAGAAGGAGGGGCTTCTTCTCCACCATTTCCATGCATTGGACCTTGTTCTAGATTTCTCTCTTTTGCTTTCTCTAGCTTTGAAAGCAACTAACCAACATTTTCTGCCATTGTATAGAAGTTTTTGCGGAAATCACACTCCTCTTCATGACGAGCCTCTTCATTTTCCATATTTCTCCTTCAATGTGCATGCCCAGCTTCATGATTGAAAGACTTTAGTTTTCCTTCACCTCTTCAAAGATTCTTTCTTGTTATCATATGAACATGAAATTCACATCTAAAAATACCTACTTTGATACCACTTGATCTAAGATCTTTTGCTTATAGATGTGTTAAAGAATTACATGCATAAATTGTAGATTAACATAGAAATTTAATGTGCACATGAGAGAAGAGGAGAAACACATAAAGCATGAAATAAGACAACAAGACTTGAGAACAGAGTTTTTCGAACTGGGACTACGTCTCCAGGCCCTACTCAATCAATGGGGAGGCCTTCATTCATTAAGTGGCATGAGAAAGAAGAGTACAAGCATTAGTTACAAAAAAGGAGTTTTATACCTCCATACTAAAAATGGTCGAAACATTTAGAACTTTGATGGAGAAATGGACAATGCCATTGCGTTCATGGTGTTGAGAAATGCTAAAACCATATAAAATTTCTCAAAATCTGACAAAATGAAAATCTGATCATCCTACAAAAATTTGCCTTGAACTACATGCACTCCCTCCTTTCCTGGGCACACTGATGAACTGAATTTAAATAAAAATTTGGTGGTGGACTTCACAACACATCAGTTGGCGTAGTTGTTTTGGGATTCATTTATTATGGAGGAGGTTGGGCAGTCAAACCCCATCTCCTCCTTTTGTTTTACATACCGAATTATTTAATGGGAAGGGAGGTCTACCTTGGGCAACCCACCTACCTCACCTTTCCCCTCTCCTTGGCCCGTATCTTTTTTCTTAATCGACAGTTGAGGTTGGGTCCATGCCCCAAGGGCTGGCCCATGTTTTATTTCCTTCATATAGTGTAAGGTGATTGGGTCTGTGCCCCAAGGGCCAACCCACCAACCAATGTTTTAACAACTCTATTAAATGGGGAGGACGGATCGGGGGTACTGACCCGCCCCTCCACAATTGCATAATTTTGATAAGGTTTGGGGTGGTGGGGTTGGTGGCCTGCCACCATTTTTATAATAAATTTTGTTATTAAAACAATATTGTTGTTTGTTAAAAATGCCGATTTTAGGTTGAAGGGATCATTTTAACGAGGAGATAATTTTGTTGGAAATCTAGCCGGATTTGGCTGGATTCCATTCACCAGAAAGACTCTAAATTGTGTCTTCATTAATCCTTCCCAGTTAACAAAAAGTCAACCCAACTTTGTCTGCCTTTATCTTCCCCATTTGGACTCAGATTGGAGTGTCATTCACACTGTTGGAATCAGGGCGACGATCACTTTGATCTAATTTCAATTTAATAATCTTTCTACCACTTTGAATTTTGAGCCTTTTCCATGCCACTGGTGTCTGGAGACCCCCCTAGATCACTATTTTAGTTTATATTCCAACATTCATTATCTTTCATGCCTTATACTATGCATTGTATCTTCTTTCATTTTTAGAAGAGGAACTAAGTATTGATGGTAAGAAGTAGGAGTTGAAGAAAGAGGAGAGCAATAACACTGGAGTGACAAATACAGAAAGAGAGATAGAAGAGAACTAGTCTAGTGATACCCTTAAATCTAATATCTCGCATAAGACATACACATAGAGACTATTCATTTTGAAGTGATGAAAAAATATTTTGTGTATAGGCATGAAAATAAACTAGCACCAGCCGCCTCTGAAAAGGGAAGAACAATAAATGAAATCAACCCATAAACTTTCCCTCTTTTCCTGGCAATTGTCCCCATAGATCACAGAGACAAAACAACTCCACTCTTTTCTTGCCTCTTGAACCCTACAATGAAATGCCTGTTCATTCTCCTTGATCATGGAAACTGAAACAAAGGTCGGATCCCAACAAACCCTAATTCTACCATTGGGAGAACTGAGATGGTTACAAAAGGCCTCCCAACCCCTCGAAATGTTTTGAAGAACTTTCTCCTTTCCCTATGGTCAAGCAGTTTCACTCCTTATTTATTTCTTTGACTTTGGTCTCTACCAGACCACAAAAGGAAAGCCTATGCTCTCTTATCCAAAGCCTAACTTCTCTTTGTTTCATATGCTCCTTCGGCCTCTCAATCTCTCCAAGACCAACAGGGGCTCGACTAATAAGGAGAGGAACTTGAGTTGCTCGACCATAAGGACCGGAGGGGCTCGACCATAAAGGAGAGGATGCGGAGCAGGCTCGACTGTTAAGGTTGCCATCACTGAAACTTGTCCGTTGATTCAAGTTATTATATACGTCATTACACAATCTAATTTGAGGAACTTGAGTTGCTCTTTGGTTACTTATTTTTAGAGGGGCCACCCAATAAGTAAAATGAAATGGCAACGGTCCTCTCCTTAGATTGAGAGCCTACCCGCATCCTCTCCCTTATGGTAGAGCCCTCCGGTCCTCTCCTTATCAATCAAGCCTGCTTAAGCATCCAGAAAATGGCCAAATAGGAGCTAAAATTTCAAAAACCTCCTCCGCTGATACACCATTCCCTCATACGAGAATTACAGTCCAACCAATATTAAGTTGGAAACTCATATTGTAATATTTGACATTTCATATAATATAATTTATGCGGTTGAACTTTTTTATAATTGTACTTCTTATTATTTAGTATTGTAATTAACATATGTAACATTTTGTTTTCATATTAGATGAACATGCACATTGTATAACATTTTTTTTAATTTAGTCGCAAAATCATAATAATTAATTTATGTTTATTAATAATGAACACATAAAATCAATCTAAAACTACTAAATTAGTAGTTTATATTGATTAACAATGAACAAAAATAAAATGAATATGTGACTAAATTAGTTGTTTATAGTTTTATTAATGAAAGTAAATGAAATGAATATAAACTAGTAAACTAGTTGATTATATAATGAATATGCAACTACAAAAAAATATAAATGACTAATATAAATCATAAATTTGTGATTATAAACGATGACTAAAATTTTCATATATATGACAATTAGTAGCTAATTTATAGTATCTTATAACATGATCAATATTTAGTGATATTTCTTTGGTCATTAATTGGTTTCAAACGATGACTAAAAATTACATATATATGACTATTAGTAGCTAATTTATAGTATCTTATAACACGACAAAAATTTTGGTCATTAATTGGTTTTTTCTTGGTGATCATATAGTAGTATTTTGTGTTGTGTATTTGGTCATTCATTGTGCAAATTAATGACTAAATTAATGACCAAATGTATGACTAAATATATTACTATATGATAAAAGTGAGACAACCAATTAGTGACAGTTAAAAATGGCTAAAAGTTGTTTTTGTTATAAAATACTATAAATTAGCCACTATTGGTCATCGATTAAAACATGGTCATTTATATGCAAATGTTAGCCATTTTTTTAGTATCTAATTAGCAATTTTGTGCTAGTGTATGATCTCTGTCAAAGAACTGTCTAGATGTGAAAATGGCTCAATATAGTTGTGGAAACCAGTTCCCATGGGTTGGAAGGAGCATTTATTTTTCCATTGTGATTCTCATAGAAGAAAAAATTAACTAATCAACTATGTATTGTGTTAAAAAATAATTTTATATAGAAATGTGTAAATATTTTATGTACATCTTGACAATAAAAAAGCCTAGTGCTTAGTAAGGAATTATTGGTTGTGTAATTCATTTATTGTATTACGAATCTTATAAACATCTCTAGCAAGGGCTAAGATAGTTTTCACTAGATGCAATTATTCATCATTTCGATGATTGGAGATCTAAGTTCTCTCTGAGTAATTTAGAAGTATTGCGCGGAGGTATTTACAGAGAACTAAGATAGTATGCACATGGTGCAATAATTTATCATTTTGATAATTTGAGGGTCGGACTAGAGGGTCGGTGCTCTTTGAGTACTTATGGAGATATTGTGGTAAAAATATCACTTAACATTGTATAAAATGAGTGATAGTTATAAGTATTTCATTTTGTTGAAAATGTTGTGGTTGGTGTGATTATGTTGGATTTGTTGGTCATAGATTACAGGGAAAGTTCAACAAAAATAAAAATCCAGTCAGGATAGGCAAATATTGTACATAGATAAAAAAGAACTTGCATAGAATTCTAGATAGGGGATCATGCATATGTTCGGATTAAACCCATAAAAGGCACATTGCAGTGGGGTAGTTGTGCGAAACTAGCACCCCATTATTGTGGCCCTTTCCAAATTATGGAAAGAATAGGACCAATAGCTTATTAGCTTGCTCTTCCTCACCACATAAAAGTACATTTTGTGTTTCATGTCTCACTGTTAAAGAATTATGTGTATGATCCTAGACATGTTATTAGCTGGCAAGATGTACAAGTAAGTATGAATGAAATTGAGTTAAGAAATATTAAACGAAGATAAATAAACTAACAATGATAATGATGTGTTAATAGGTCGAACCAGATGGGGAATTTCTAGTAGAACCACTACGTATTATTCATCAGAGAGAGACCACATTGCAGACGTGAGTTATCATCCAGGTTAAAATGCAATGGAAGCAATTTAGCCCAGAAGAAGCTACTTGGAAGGAAAAAATCCTTATGCGATAGGCTTATCCTGCCTTATTCAATGGGTTAGAGTAAACATCGAGAACAACGTTTAATCAAAGGGGGAAGATAAATAAATTACTTTATTTATATGAGATTATGGTAAATAAGGATGCTCCTAGAATCCCAATGACATTTTAATAATAATTAAGCAGTGGATAATATTATGTTATGATAAATTAAATCTCATAATTCAAAATGGAAGACCATTAAACAAATTCGAATATCCAAGAAGTTAGGAAAAATTAGAGATAGTTTCACCTTTGTTTCTATTGATAAAAGGGAATCTCAGTGAAAATAAGGGGGTTCAGTTGGTGATGAAAAGAAAAGATATGTACGATTGACAAAAGGCTTCCAAGAGAGGATATCCAGAGCTAGTTTTGAGCTAGTGGACAACCTTGGTGTAGAAATGAATAAGGGGTACATTAGCTCGGATTTTAGTCCTAATGTCTATTGCCTGTTTTGAAGAATATGAATAGAAACTATTACTTGTTGTCTTCGAGTGGAAGCTCTGGGGAAAGAAGTGGAAGTCATTTCCCTTCTTAAGGTTGTGTGGAGAAGGTCTCACCCTCATTGAACTCAGAGATTAAACAAAGACAAATAAGTTTTCCTTATTTGTTTAAAAGTTTAAATCATAATTTTCTGAATGAGTATCTATAATTTACTGTATCAGGTCATTTAAGTACAAATTCAAGTTTAGATGATATAGTGAATTGGTAATTCAGGTAGATGATTATCTATTGGCTTTGTATTGGAGAATAAAGAGAATTGTATTCATATGTTACTGTACTAGTTATTTAATTTTAGAATCAAATATAAGTACTTTCTCTGAACTAAGTATATCATAAACCTAACTAAACATTGTATTAGTAAAAAGCAAAAAACTAAAGAGTTACAATTGCACTAGACAACTTATTAGTAAAATTATTTGATTTTTGCATTGACTCATGGACTTAATGTAAATGAGAATTAAAACCTTTGTTTAATACAGTTTTTGTGTTATTAAGAGACTAGGTATTAAATCAAAACTGAGTGGAATGAGAGCGTGCATGCGCTGGATAAAAAAGGAAAAGAAAGACTTTGTATGCGTAAGGAAGTTTGAATGCACAACAAAACAATGATAGGCCTAGAGTGACCTTTGATATTCCAATCGAGAAATTGTATTTAGAGGACTAGAGGAGGTTAGGGCCAGGCTACCACTTAACGACTATTGAGCCCAGTCCCTCTCAAACTCTAGTAGTCCTTTTAATGATGAGTAATAGAATCTATAAACAATGAAGCCAATGGAACTAAGAGAATGACATGAATTCTTTAATTAATTATAGGAACAATTACATACTAAAACAACCAAATATTCCAGTAAGGAGACTTTACAGTATTGACAAAAATGAATATGCCCATTTATAAGAGACAATTAATTTAAAAACACATTATCTTGTCTCACCACCAATCAACATAAAATTAGTTAAAAAAAGGTTCATAGAAAAAATAAATAAATAAATATATTGTAAAGAGAGAAAATAACTGGCCAAGTAGCCCTTGTCGGGGGCTGGCATAACTCGAATAAAATTTGAGTAACTATTAACAAATTCTGTAACAAAACTTGACATGTCTAAGATTCAGTCGTGTAGTGAATAAATGAAAATAAGATCTAATTACATAGATATATAACCCTCATTTAGGGTTGAAACATTGAAACCTTCGGTAATAAAACCCCAAATTTGTGGGTGTATTGAGTGAAACCCTAATCACTACATTACCACCAGTGGAATGACTAAAGTATAAGAACCTAACTTCTGCATTGGGATATAGGATGATCCCTCACGCCTTCATTCAAAATTTCCTATGAATCCTTGCCGATGAAAGATAATGATTTAGGTGAGTATGAAGTAGATATATGTATATATGTCAAATGGCAATGGAAATGATTGTAACAAACTGTTGATGTTGGGATATCAGAGTCATCACCTTTTGAAAAGATCAAAATTTTTGTGCTTGGGAATTAAGCATTTTAGCCTCTATCAGTGTCAGTCTTGTTAGCCTATCTCCTAGATCAAATATGCTTTTACTATGTTTTTCCAGGCTTTCAAAATCAAATTTTTCTGATACTAGGTTTACACAACAAATTTGGTCATTGATTGATCAGTCTAAAGATGAATTCATTGTTTGGAAATTCACTCATGATGATCATCTATCACACTTTATGAAGGTATCACAATAAAAATGGGTCAGTCATCATCAGCATTCCATTCAGGTCTCAGGTCATCCATTAGGTCACTAGGGTTTCCAAGGTCCATCTTTTTCATGAATAAAACTAGCAGTGAGTAAAACATGACAAAGTAACTTTTGGAGAGTTGATCTTGATTTTCACAAATTCCTGATTCTCTCATGTCATCAAAGGTTCTAGAAAAGGAATCTTCAACATTTAGGAAAACAAAAGACATCACAAGTTTTCAATGGTAAAGGTAAATTATGTTTTCATAAAGTGAAAATCATCTTCTAAAGGAGGGTGGGTCCCATTTCTTTTTGAAAAAAAGAGGAAAAAATCCCTATATAAACTCAAAAGCACCATAACTACTTTATTCATATCCTATTCACTCTTTATCATCAAGTTCTCTTGCCCAAAAAAGAAAAAAGGTTGTTTTCGTAGGAGAAATTAGCAAAAATTTGCAGGCACTACGCTGCACTTAGGAGATAGGTTCTCTGCGTAGAAGAACTACGTTGTGCTTTGGCATTATGCGTAGGAACATTTTGTTGCGCATAGGACAGAGTGCACTGAAATTCATCAAAACTCTCCGAAACTTAAATTTTTCACTTGCAAGCTTGGTTTCACTGACTTCTAAGCTAAGGAACAAGTAAGCACACCATCATCCTCCATCTTTTTCTTTCCCAATTTAATCTCATATCAAAGATTCTTCAAGTTAGGGTTTGTGGCAAATTTTTCATGGGAAATATTAGGGTAAAAATGGCCATCATTATTTTTGATTTCTAAAACATGTAAAATGATATCCTACACCTGCATACATGTTTAATGAGCCATATTAACCATTTTACCCACCTCAAAACAAAGTTTAAACACTCAAATAGCAAAACCCTAGCTCATTCCTAGAGGTTTTTGAGCAAGTCTCATCATAATCCCTATTGTTCCCACCTGCAAGGAAACCATCTTTCCACTATTTCTCTACTCATTTTCATCAACTTCCAAAGTTATCTCACCTTTACTAAGACCCCTCCCATCATTTTGTGAAAAATAACCTACATATCATTTCATTTCCATTCGCACCTCACATATTAGTTTCAATTCATGCTGCTAGGGCTTTGTGTCATCATGGAGGCAGAATCTTCACCAGAATGAAAGAGACAACATAAGGGAGGAAGGATCCTTATAGATAAACCTAGATCTTGAAAACTACAAGCCTTTGCTAAAGACACCATACAAAGATAGACATACTCACCTCTTACCTTTTAGATATTTATTGGAGAAATATGCCCCTTTAATGAAAACTGGCATGAGGTTCTTCACTTTTGAAGGTAGATTCTCCAGGTTGTATGCATATCATATCCACCTCCTGATGAATTTCACCTCTGAAAAGCCACTCAACATGTGTAATTATCTATTCAGGAGCATTTACAAAATGTATGAAACAATACAATTAAAGGACAAAGAGCACTCCCCAAACTTGTTCCATCACAGTCTCATCAAAACCATTGTTCTTCACCAGCTGACAAAGAGAGGTATGGTTTGGGAAGCCATTTTGGAAGCAGCCTTGAAATGGCATGAGGAAAATGCAACATCTCAGTCTCTTAGTGAGCCAAAACAACAAACGGAAGTGGGGTCATCTAGCAAAATAATGGATAAGACTAAACTATCCAATCCTAAGGTGACTAAAGTGTATAAGAAAGGGCAGAGGCTTGTTTTTTCTTCTCACAAAGAGAAAGGGGCCAAGCCTTCTTCATCGACAAAGTAGGAATTACCAACAAAAGATAAAGACATAAATGAGCATGATTTTGATCTAATTGATCCAAAGACTGAGGATCAAACTACCAACATGAGACATACTATCAGGGATAAGCACTACCAAATCAAGGAGCTAGCAATCAATTTGGAAAGGGTGAAGTATGTTATATCATTCCTTGAAAAGAAAAACAATCAAGTCAAAGCAAAGGGTTTGATCTTAGAAAAGGAAAAAAACAAGTCAATGCAGCAAGTTGGTAAAGGTAAGGAGATCATGACATCAAGTGAGCCTGAAGCATCAAAGATGAGAGGAAAAAGGAAAATACCAAGAATAAGAGGCCTCAAGAAAGCTTTGTAAGAGGAACAAGAACAAATTCTCCTGAATGAGGATCTTAACCTAGAAGATAGGATCGCCCTAGAGGTTCATCAAGATAAGGAATATTGGCTTAATAGGGTGAATGGACACTTGTAGAATCTCCTTGAGAAGGCAAATAGAGACAATCAGTTGCTCAGACACATGGTGCACCACTACCAAGCTCAAAACATGATCACCAATGTCAAGGTAAAACAACTTGAAAACAAGCTCAAGGAGGAAAAAAAATACCAAAAGGATGAGGTAAACTTGGAGATGCTTGTTGAAGCATCCATGAAGCTATAGAAAACTTATTTTTACACATTCCCTCCAATTTTTACTGAATTATGAGCATTTTGAGTTTTTTTGAGAAATTTTTGTCTAAGTTCAGAAAGTTAGCTACTCTAGAAGTGCAGCACCTTGGCGCTACGCTTTTTCCTCAGACCTCCATTTGAGGAAATCTCTACATTTTTGGAAAGGTATTTCCATATTTTTAAAACCCATTAGCCAAGATTTTGCAGAGGTGGCTTAGTTTTCGAGAAAAATGAAAAAAAGTGGCAAAAAACTAGCATTCTGGACCATTTTTTGACACGCAATGCACTTCTAGAGCAACCTTGGGAGAAAGGATTTTTTAAGGTCTTCCCATGCTCTAAATTTAGAAATTCAAACTGTTATGGAAACTAGACTTTAAAGGATAGTTGGTTGTTCTCTCAAATTTTCATTTTGGCCCCTGGAAGGCACCAGTAAATCAACTCAAAGTCGACACCGCGCTTTTGCAATTTTCAGTGTTTCAAATTGTAAAATTCACTGTGTAAATTTCTAGTTTCTAGTTTGAATTAGCTAAAGTCAATATTCTCTAATGGCACTAGTTATGACGCTAGGTGATGTAGGCAAGAATAAATGTACATCATAGGTAGTTTTTTATGTTTATTACGGCTCATAAAAGAAGCAAACTCCTAAACAAACTCTTCATGAAGTGTTTGAGTTTCACCTTCTCACTCTCACCTATTGGTTGAGAGAATCTTGGAGTTAGTTCCTCCACCAAGGAATTCAACTCTTGAAGGTGGGAAGTTGTCTAGGAGAGTCTATATGTATCATTTGACTTTAGGAGAAGAGGGTTGAACTTTTGGTGAAGGAGGTTTGCATGTAATAATCTTTTAGCTAATATAGAGACAAGTTGCAGCTATTTTCAAGGAACTCTAGCCCAGCGAGTTCATGGTACTTGTACTTCATTCTTTTTATTTCCTCATGGTATAAACATCTTTATACAAAATATATCTCTTCTTTCTATGAATTCCTTGTGATAAAAGATTTAGAATTGTTGTTTTTCAACCTGTGTTATTTGGTTTTCATACTTATGTGTTTTGTCTTCCTAAGCTAATGAAATCATGTTTATTTTTGCTCATTAGTTTCTTCCACACTATATCCTCTATACTACACTGACAAATACTCAAATTACACCATGGCTTCTGAAATCTGGCTCCTTCTTATGTTTACTCCTACTTTCCCACAACCTAGACCTACTTGTGGCTCTAAACCCTAAGTTCAACAAATCTTTAAAAACCAATTTTTCATAAAACAAACAAAAAATACTCATATTTAGTCTAAAATCCATTTTCTTTCAAGTCATATCACCTATAAGATACTTAAAGAAATCCCTCTCATGCTCAGTAGGGCTAGCTACTAAGCTGAAGTGGTTTGAGGTTACCATTCTCGATTTCCTTTTCAGCCCAGGAGATTGTAAGGACTAACATTTTTGGCATCATTGTCGAGGAACGACTGCTAAATTATTCCTAGGAAATATCTAAGAGATTTCAAAGAACTGGTTTTGTACCTCCCAGTTTCCAGTATTCAAAGTTAGACTGAATTCATAAATCTCGTTAGTTTAGGGTGTATACTTTATGGCTCCCAAAAGGCATACTAGGTAAAACCCTGACCCAAATACACCCTTTATTGTTGAAGATCCAGAAAGACTACTTAGAAAAATTAGACTACCCATCACTAAAAGTGCAGTTCGTAAAATTAAAAGAACAACTTCTCTGCCTAAACACTTGTTCACCTTTGAGCAAATTCGTTTTGAAGAGCAAATAGAATTATCACTTACAAGGTCCAAGTATGAATCCGATATCTTTGGTATAACATTAGAACCTTCAAAGGTTGAGACTCACTCGATCCCATCAGAATCTTTGTCTAGTAAGATTGATCATGAACTCTGGTTAAATTCTGATAAGCTTCAAAGCCTTACTAACTAACTTTAGATCACTACTGAAAATGATTTTGTTCAATATCAACTTGAATACCTAACCATAACTTCATCCACTATATCACCTCCAAGCAAATCTGCTACATCTCTCAAAGTTTTAATTTCATCATCTTTCCTACCTCCCCCATTCATTCCATATTTTCCTCCACAACTCATTTTAGTAGTTCCATCATCCTCATCAGCATCACCACCCTTACTTACACAATCCATTGTAGCACCTTCACTATCTCTAGCAGTCATGGCAAGATTTGCGCCTCTGTTACTCCTTGCTCAACTTGCTACTTTGCCTCAGAACTATGGTAAAAGACTCCCTTTGTTTGATGGAAGTGCAAAAATTACAGCTCAGCAGCATGTTGACAAGTTAATTGATTTCATCGATTTATAAGAAATGGATGAGGAGAATGCCAAAATGAGGGTTATAGCTCAGAGTTTCTCAGGAGATGTTAGGAAATGGTTTCGAAGTATGGCTATTAATTCTATTAACAGTTCTCAAAAATTGATTGAATTATTCTTAGCTCATTGGCAAGAGAAGAAGAATCCATTACAGATATTGGCTAAGTATAATTCAATGAAAAGGAACCCAAATGAAATAGTTCAAGATTTTACATCAAGATTTAATACAGTGTACAATTCTATACCTGATGATATGAAGCCTCCTCCTAGTTTGGATCTTCTTCATTATCCTGATACTTTTGATCCAGACATGGCCCAACAACTCAGAGAAATAGACCCCACTACTCTTCAAGAGATGCAGCAGAATGCAATTAGTGTTGAAGCCAATTTTCCCATTAAGAAATCAAAATCAAAGCTAGAGAGGGCGAAGAAGAAATTTGTCTTCAAAGAAGAGCCCACATCATATTCTTATGCAAATCTTGAAAATATGATTAAAAAATTGGAGAGGATGATGGATATAATATCCATAACTGATCAACAAGCTGAACCAACAGCAATGAATCCCAACTTTCATGGATAGAAACAACAACAGTTCAAAAATCGACAGAAAGAGTAGCCAAACCAAGATCCTCAAGGTCAACTAAGAGTTCCATTCTAGTAAAATTACATTGAAGGTTAGGAAGAAGATGAACTACCTACTTTCCTAACAGAGGAAGATTAGCTTTATGAAGAATCTTTCATACTGAATGATCAACAATTTGTGTTCACGAGCGAAGATCTATGGGTTATTTCAACTAAAGAGTACCAAAGAGGATATCAAAATTCCCTCAGTCATCTCCAAAAGAAGTAAAATTTGAGGAATAGAAATGTACCTACTACTCTAACTCAAAAAAGACAAAATCTACAAAAGGACGCACCAAGAGAAGAAACCACTCCTGCAAGACAAAATAAAGACAAGGACATTGTCGTACTGAATTGGGATGGAAAAAATGAAGCCTCCACTAGGAATGTGAGGAAAGATAAAGAAATGCAAACTAAAAGTCAAAGGAAAGAAGCTCAAGCTAAAGGCCAAATAGAAAGGAAGGACATCGCTTCAAAAGAGGTAGAAAAGCAATCTAATCTTTTTAGTTTGGAGAATGAAATTTTTAAATTGAAAATCACCATTCCCCTCATCGAATTGGTAAGGAATGAAAAATATAAATTTTAGCTTGCAAAGATGCTTAAGGTTGATCAGATGTCTGATATACTTAACGTGGTTGATGATGAGCCAACAATCCTTTTTGGTCCAACCTTAGAAGGAGCTCTTGAAGATAGTGAAATTCCTCCTTTTTATCTGAGTCTTAAACTTCATGATTTTATCCTTCATAATGCTATGCTAGATTCTACTACCTATCATAATATAATGCCTAAAGCCATCATGGATAAAATAGGACTAAGCGTCACCCAGCCTTACCATAATATTTGTTCTTTTGATTCTAGAAGAGTGAAATGCCTTGGCCTTGTTAACGACTTGGTAGTGTCCTTGGACCAAATTCAGGCTAAAAATGTACTTATGGATGTTGTAGTTGTTGATATTCCTACTAGGTTTGGCATGTTGCTTTCAAGGTCTTAGGGAGAAAAATTAAAGGGCACTCTGCATCTTGATTTTTCATAGGCCACTATCCCTGTTTTTGGACAGCTCCGGAAACTTTATAGGGAAAAGAAGATGAAATTTATGATTAGTAGGAGAAGTGAGTCAGTCATCATATACATGTTGTTCATACTGATATTGAATTTTTCATTCTGTTTAGTGATGTGAATTTTGTTGGTAATGAAAGTCAGTTAGTGGAAATTTCAGAAGTTCCCAACATAATGGGCAGCATACATGAAACTATTACAGTAGAAGGTAAAGAGGTTGGTGAAGAATATAGGAAACCTACAAATCCTATTGAGGAAATTCAAAGAGTAGTGCAGAAAACATAGAGTTTTTAGATAGTTATTCAAAATCCTAAAAATAAAAAATTTCAGTCTTCAGAAATCCTTTTTCTAGATGAAAAAAATGGTCTTTGGACCATGGAATTCGAAGGTGCATCAGGAAGAGGAGTAGGAATTGGTGTCTGGATACATTGTCCATTACATTAGTTAAATAAAATCCCTCGAAATGTGAGAATGAGCCCTTACAAGTTGTCTTTTGAATGTTCAAACAATGAGACAGAGTATGAGGCATTGATTGTTGGCCTCAAAATTACAAAAAAGTTGGAAGAAAAAATGATTTCTATTTATGGCGACTTTGAATTAGTGATCAAGTAAGTCAAAAGGGAATACCAGGCCAAACACCCAAGAATGAGAGCTTATCACAATGTTGTACATGATATTCTCAAAACTTTTTCAGAATATACTTTATCTCTTATTCCTAGAACTCAGAATGTTATAGCTGATTCACTCGCCACTGCAGAAAGTATGGTGAAGATCCCTATTCATCCTAATCATAAGTACTCCATCCGTGTTAAACATGGCCTAGCTGTCCCAGATTGTTAAATGCGGTAGTAACTCCTCAAAATCAATTCATTTTAATTCATTCAGGTTGGTCTTTATTATATATATGAGGAAGAGAATGTTCACTTCATCTCCCGGTGACTATTCATATTTCTTATTATTTATTTACATCAGTTACACTTATTCACCCAATGTTGATGATTAGGTGTCAACATTCCCCCCTTTAATATGAAGGATTTTGGTGAGTCCAAGCATCATTCTGAATCATTCAAGCTTTTCTCTTCCAAATGCTTTGGTGAAGATGATTGCAATTTGCTCATTTGTAGAACAATGGCGGAGATCGATTGTTTTGGTGTCAACATGATGTTGAATCAGATGATATTTAGTATTGATGTGCTTCGTTCGATGATGGAACTTTGGGTTCGTGGTCAAATTTATTGTTGAGGTATTATCAATCATGAGTGGAGTCGATTGTACTTGTTTTACCTGCAAATCTTGAAGAATTTTCCTGAACCACACAATTTATTTTGTTGCCTCAGCTGCTACCACATATTCTACTTCTGTTGTGGAATATGCTAGAATTGATTGTTTGTGTGATCTCCAAGAGACAGCTCCTGATCTAAGACTCATAGCATAACCTAAATTAGATACCCTAGTTTCTTTGTCTCCATCGAAGTTTGAATCATAGTATCCAATCAAGCTGAAGTCGTCCACCTATGTGTACTTAATTCCAAAGTCTTGAGTTCCCTTCAAGTACCTTAGAACTCTTTTTGCAGTAGACCAATGTCCATAACAAGGCTTTTGCATCAACCTGGAGAGGATTCCAATAACAAACGAAATGTCTGGTCTAGTAGTAGTTAGGTAGTTAAGACTTTCTACAAGTTGTTTATACTTTGTTGCATCCTCAAATTATTTTCCTTCAATGAATGTGAGCTTTAAGTTTTGTTCCATTGGAGTAGTAAGAGGATTTTATTTTGTCATGTCAAACTTGTTCAATAGATCTCCAATGTACTTCTTTTGAGAAAGAAATATGGACTTCAGATGTTGTGTTACTTAAATACCAAGATAGAAATGAACATAGCCCAAATCAGTTATTTCAAAACCTTTCCCCAATTCCTTCTTTATGGATGCAATGTAGCTTTCATTGTTCCTTGTCGTCAAAAGATCATCTACATATACCACAAGACATACAATTGTTTTTCCAACTTTCTTGAAAAATAAATTTGCATCATCAAGGTCATAATGGTTGAAATTGAGATTCAAAAGATGCTCAGTTAGTTTTTCATACGAGGCCCGCCATGCTTGTTTGAGGCCATAGGAGGATTTCACATGTTTGCATACTTTATGTTCATGTCCTTTCATAGTAAATCCTTCAGGATGGGACATAAAAACCTTCTCTTTTAGATATTCACTCAAGAAAGAAGTTTTTACATCCATTTGATGGACTTTCCAACCATTCTGAACTGTTAGGGCAAAGAGTGTCCAGATGGTAGCCCATTTTGCTATGGGGGAAAAAGTATCCTCATAATCGACCCCTTCCTTCTATTTAAAAACTTTTGCCACAAACCTAGCTTTGTGCTTGTCAAGTGAGCCATCAGCTTTATACTTGCTCTTGTAGACCCACTTGCAGCCAATTGGTTTGGTTCCTAAGGCAGGATCAACGAGCTTCAAAGTGCCACTCTTTATCGGGGCATAATACTCCTTTTGCATCACTTCTTTCCATTCATCATTTGAAGGAACTTCTTTGAAGGAAGTTGGTTCGAAATCTATAGACAGATTCAATTCACAATCATAAGAAACATCCATATCAACAAGTGAATTAGGGTCATCTACATCGCCTCCATTTTTCTGGTTTGAATTTCTAACTCTTGTCTTTCCAACCTCATCAAGATGAACACTTTCAAGTGTCTTTGTTAGCCACTTTGGGGGACCTTTCTCAAATGGTCCAGGCTGCTCCGTTGATTTATTTGGGACTGAATCAAGATTGAGTCTCCCAATTCTATCAATCACATCACTTAAAGTATCATCGGTTGTTGGAATTTCATGTGGTGGAGAGAGTTCTTTAGAAGAAGATTCCATGAGTTGATTTAGTATAGGAATCCCCCCTTGAAGATGTGGAATATGATTATAAAATTATTGAAATTATTTTGCATTTGCAAATCTATCCAAGTGATCAAGTTGCCGCTCAACAACATTGTCAGTTTTGGATGATTTAAGAAAGATTACATCTCTAGATACAACAAACTTTTTATTGACTTCACCACAGAGACAGTATGCTTTGGAGGTGTTTGAATACCCCAGGAAGATACACTTACGACTTCTTGCACCAAGTTTTTTCTATTTACCTTTGGTATCAAGGCATAACAGGTGGAACCAAGGACCCTGAGATGCTTACCGAAGGCAGGTGCCCATACCACATTTCATAGGGAGTTTTGTTTATAATAGTATTAGATGGACATCTATTCTTTGTATATAAAGAACATAGAACTGCATCAGCCCAAAACATGAATTTTACATTTTTCAAAAACATCATGGAGCACACCATATTTAAGATTTTCCTATTCATTCTTTCAGCTACACCATTCTGTTGGGGATTATAAGGTACAATTGTTTGATGTTTGATCCCATGTTGGCGAAGATGGTTTTCTAATTCATTTGAAGTATATTCTTTTCCATTATCAGTGTGAATAGAGCCAATATGAGATTGTGCATCATTTTCAATCCATTTATGAAAGTTCTTGAATGTTTGAAAAACATTAGATTTGTTCTTCAATAAATAAACCCAACACATTCTGGTGTAGTCATCAATAAATTCCATCATATATTTGTTTCCATTTGCAGAAGGAACAAACATTGGACCACATAAATCTGAGTGAATGAGTTCAATTTTTCTATGTGCTCTTGAATGTGAATCATGAAAATACAGTTTGCTATGCTTTCCTAGAATACAAGCATCACATTGCTTAAGTTTCCTAGGAATTGTAGGCAAACTAGCAATACCATTTTTCTTCAACAAGTGGAGGTCGTGATAGCTCAAATGTCCAATTCTAGCATGCCATAATAAAGTTGATGGAAGTGTACCTTCTTCATAATGAGAGTTGTATGAGAAATGTTGTGCACGAGTAGAGGTACCCTGTAGCTTGAGAAGCCTTTCTTCTTCTATCCCCCTCATGACAAGTGAGTGGGAGATGCTTTACTCACCTCAAGCTTCCCATCAAACATACAAATATAGTGACCTTGTTGGCAAATGTGGACCAAGGAAAATAAGTTATTCTTCAGTTGTGGGAGATATAGAACATGATGCAAAATAAAGTTTGGAAGACTAGGAAATTTAAGGCTAATTGTGCCAAGCCCTGCTGGCTTGAGTTTTGATTGGTCTGCAAATTATACTACTCCATCAACATTTTCAGTAAATTATTCAAAAAAATGTTTTCTATGAGTCATGTGGAAAATTGCTCCTGAATCAAACAATCAATCATTTTTACAAGAAGCAAGTGAAGCATTAAATAAATTTTCATTTTCTCCAATATTACATTGTGCCACAACATAATGAGTGGATTCAGGTGCTTTACCTTTGTCTGTGTCATTAGTTTTACCTTTGGGTTGGTTTCTCTGCTGCTCAATTTTCTCCCAAGGTAACCTACATGTAGAGGCATCATGTGATCCATTTGTTTTGCAATGTATGCAGTGCAAATCTGACTTTCCTCCTTGAGAGTGTCTGCTCCCCCGCCTCTAAAATATCTTCCTCTTCCTCTTCGACCACCTCTTCCTCTCGAAGAATCTTGGGAAAGATTATTTTCTTTATAAGCAAGGCACATAGCCTCTTCAGAAGATTCAGGGGTTCTCTCCTTTCCAAAATCTTTCTCTCTTTAAACAAATTTTTTTACAAGAGAGTCAAAGGTAATATCTTTGATATTTCCAATTTCTTGCAATGACTGAAGATAATTGGAGTAATTAGGATAAAGTTCCTTTAGAAAAGCGATAAGAGGAATATCCAATTCAACCTTAGTGGTTTTGATATCATGCATTATAGATTTTACTTCAGATGCAAGAGCAATAGGATCATTATTTTGTAATTCAAGAGTGAAGAGTTTAATCATGAGTTGAACAACTTCAAGTGTAGAATGAGTCATAAATTTATTTCAGCTTTTGTAAGGCTTTGAAAGCAATTGAAAATAGTGAAATATGGTGACTCACCTCTTCACTTACAGATGCTACAATTAATGCATAGGCTTTGTTGTTCTTATTTTCCGAAATGGCGAACTCTTTGTCTGAGGTATTGAAAATGAGGGTGTATTTTATCATTTGATACCACTCAGGATAGTTATCCTTGCCAGTAAGAACTATTCCCACAATGGATATGATTGAATGCATTGTAAAATCTGAGTCTGTAAAAATACTTTTGCTGATAGAAAAAATATTTCTGCTGATAGAAAAAATACTTTTGTTGATAGAAGATTTTCTAAAGTTGACGTGCACTTCATTTATTATATGCCCATTATATATGGCCCAACATATAAGATTGGAACTAATTTGTAATGACATCTTTTCTCAACACATGCACCATGGAAACCATACAAAAAAAATGCAATGCACCAAATAAAATGCATTCAGAGCATGCCTACATAGTCTTAAATTTTTTTAATGCAGTATCCAAAAATGCTTAATGCACAAGAAGCATATACTATATACAAATCCACTAGTGCTCCCACCACTAGCCACAGCAGACCAAAACTTCTTCAAGGTAATGAAAAACGTGCGTATGGTAGTAGAGAGGAGGGGAGGTCTGCGTATTACCAATGCTTATTGTTGGGAGAAGCGTGGAGAGAGAAGCTCAATGGAGGTCTGTGTATAGAGCATTTCAAGAACTGAATCTTCAATAAGGAGGACGCAAGTGGACAAGGTATTGGCAGAGGAATTGGGTGAAAAGAAATTTGCATCAGAGATAATGAATTTGGCAGATCATTTCAAAGGAAAATGCAGAGTAGAAGTAGAGGTGGTTAGTTGCAAATGTTGTGGGCAAAATTGAGGAATGCACGCCTGCTTACATAGCCCTCATCTCAGATGCGTTTTGCAGGAAATGGGTGTGTGGAATCTTTGCCGAAGTCGTGAAAGATGAATTCTGCAGATCATGCAACAAATACATAGGGATAGAGGAAGCTCTATAGCATAATGGTTGTTTGTTGGAACCTCCTAAAACATGCTATGAGTCTAATTAGCTGCACCTCCAATCGAAAAAGAAAAGTGGTACTTTATAGTACCCTACCTCTCATGGTTCACATCGCTTTCTGCAACAGTTTTGGAGAGGCGTAATGGAAGCCCGAGAAGTCCCAATAGTTGTTTGGCCATTGTCCTAGTAGTACCAACGCATATGCAGTTGCCACCGAGTGGAATGGTTGGAGGGTGGACTGTTCAAAAACGTATACGACACTATAAGGTGCAGGCTTCATGACACTAACACTAGGCAGAGGTGTGAGTTCCTCAAAATAGGCAGAACATAGGTAGGAAATTGACACCAGGAGTTACACAAAAGCTAATTTTGGGAGCTGGCTCTGATACCATATCAGAGCAGGCAGTAACTCCTCGAAATCAATTCGTTTTCATTCATTTAGGTTGGTCTTTATTATATACATGAGGGAGAGACTGTTCACTTCATCTCCTGGTGACTATTCATAATTCTTATTATTTATTTACATCAATTACACTTATTCACCCAATCCCGATGATTAGGTGTCAACACAGATAATATGAGGTTTTTCAAAGTGTTTGGTGATGATAAGGAAATAGATAGTTTTCTATAATTGGAGGGAGAATTTCAGAATTCTCACATTGATGATGCAAACAACTTTGATAATCAAAACATCTATTCAGCTGACATTGAAGTATTAAAGCTCAAAGACGACAACATTCTTTGGGGTTTGGTGACTTTGGAAGAGTTATTTGATGGAGATGATGTCTCCAAGAAGCCCACCATGGTTCCTACAGAAAAATGAGTGGAAGATGTAAACATTGGCACAACCGAATATCCTAAATTGGTTAAGTTATCAAATTCTTTATCTCCTGAAACAAAGGGTAAGTATATGTGTTTAATGAAGGAATTTACTGATTCATTTTCTCGGGACTACTCAGATCTGAAATTTTATGACAAAAGTATCATTCAACACACCATTCATATTAAGCCTGATCAAAATCCATTTCGCAATAAATTGAGGAGAATCAATCCCAAGTTTCTGCCATTGATTGAAAAAGAGGTAAATAGACTTTATAAGTCTGGAATAATAGTCCCCATTTGGTTTTCTGAATGGATGTTTAATCTAGTCCCTATGAGAAAGAAGACTGGGGAAATTCGTTTATGTATTGATTTGAGAAATCTCAATAGGGTGTCCTTGAAAGACAACTATTCCCTACCTAAGATTGATCACATACTATAGAGGGTGGTTGGATCCTCTAGGATGTCATTGTTAGATGGATACTCTGGATATAATTAACTTATGGTACACAAGGATGACTAGCTCAAGACAACCTTCACAACTCCATGGGGTACATTCATGTATGCCAGGATGCCTTTTGGGTCGAAGAATGTAGGAGATACCTTTCAATGGACCATGGAAATAGCATTTGTAAATGAAAAAGATGTATTATGTTTATCTATCTAGATGATCTAACATTATTTTGAAAATCCAATGAAGGTCACTTGCATCACTTAAGGATTGTTTTTCAGAAATGCAGAAAATTTGACATCTCACTTAACCCAAAGAAGAGCTTGTTCGCCATGGAAGAAGGTAAGATGCTTGGAAACATCATATCTGAAGATGACATCCACATTGATCCTACAAGAGTGGAGGCCATTCAGCAACTAGACTTCCCTAGGAACAAGAAAGAGATTCAGTCATTCAATGGGAAATTTAATTTTTTGAGGAGATTTATTCCTAATCTAGTTGAGCACTTGAAAGAAACAAAAAATATGTTGAAGAAGTACAATGAGTTAAAGTGGTCTTTGGAGGCTAAGAAATCATTTCATGCGGTAAAGTTTGCACTATCTTCTGCTCCTATTTGATTAGCCCAAATTATACATCAGATTTCATCATATTTTCTTTTGCTTCTGAGCATACATGAGCAACAGTCCTAATGTAGAAAAAAGATCAGAAAAATGAGCAACCTATAACATTCTTCAATTGCATTATAAGAGATGCAACATTGAGATATAATATCATTGATAAGAAGACACTGGCATTGGTAAAAGCCCTCAAGGATTTTCGAGTTTATATTCTACATTCTCATACCATTGCTTATGTCCCTACTATAGAAGTAAAAGAAATTCTTGTGTAAACATATCCTAAAGGTAGAAGAGGAAAGTGGATTGCAGCCATGCTAAAGTATGACTTGGAGATAAAACCTACAAAGCTCATCAAAGGACAAGGGTTAGCCAAACTCATGTCAGAATCAAATCTACATGCACTAGATATCAATTTTATTACTGCACTATTAGCCTCCATGGCGTTGAAAGAGGAACTTGTAGTAAGAGATGAAAGTTAGTTAACCAAATAAAAATAAAACAAAGACTGAGGAAAACTTTTGAAAGACAATTTTGCAAAAATACCTGAGGGAGTAATGTTGTCAAGGAAGGATCCATTAACTTCACTTCAAGGATATTGAATAAACCCAAGTCAACAGTAGCCACATACTTGTGAAAATAATTAATGGGCTTGATAAACATTTGTACCATGGAAACCGTGCTAAGATGATAAATGAAGAGGATGGGAATTACTAATCTAAGTTTGTTCTTAAATTACTGAGACACCTAGATAATGGAGGCTGAAACCCCTGTGAGAGGTTGTCATCATTCAGTTATAGAGTGTTGCTGGATAGAGAAGCAGTAAGTGAATGAACCCTACAAGAGGTGGACTGACTAGGGTCCAATATCTTAACAAAGTACTGAATCAGGCTAATCATCAAATTAACATGGAAGATCATAATGGCTCCAATGAGATCGATGGTCATCCTAATGCCTGCTAGTTGTTAAACCATTGAAGCGCTTTCATAAAAGTGACCATGACTTCCAAGAGTAATTGTTAAGTAACGATAAGTTGGTATAGATATTTTGTTTGGTTTCTATAAAATTGAATATGCCTGAGTGATGGAAAGTAAAAAATACTTAATTTAGCAATTATAAATTTTTATGACTATTCATAAAACAAATTATCTTTTTTTATTGATATTTCATAGAAACCATATACTTCATTTCAAAATGGAAGGATCCCTTCTTATTCATTTACATAGTTATATCTTGAGCAAACGTTAATGATAAAAACCAAGGATGGTGTTTACTTTAAGAGGGTGAGTATGTAGTATCCCTTGAGTTGACATATTATATTAGAATTTAGGATTCCTTTTGGGAAGATCATTATTTTTCACCATTTTTAACTAATCAATAAATTGTTAGGTATTTGAATTAGTTACAAATTACCCTTTGAATTGTTCCAAGAAAATGACGAGGACGTGTGTAATATTTTTTTACACATATTCCCTTACACATTCATATTGTCAATTTTCTGCATTCACTCTGTGGAGAGGAAACATGTTAATTATATTCCCGTGAAAATAAATATGTGGACAAGCCTAATTCATTGTAAACAACAGTTGGAAGGAAGACCACTGCGTTGCCAAGCGAAGGATGAGAGTTTGCATTGAGCTTCTACATGCAGATCCCACATCGTGGCCACCGGTAAAACCAAACCATCCTTTAATCCATGGTGATGTAGCTTTATATTAGCCAAAGCAATGTGGTTGTTGATACAGTAGTGGGAGTTTCTTGGTAGTATTATGGAATAATAAAATTGCCTATTAACAATGTTCGCTAGAGCTACGCATGTTCATTCTATTTCATCTTGAGAAAATTTGCATGGATTTTCATGGTTATTAACGAATTAGCTTTCCTAGAAAGGAATGTACATAGATTAAAAAAATATCATATAGCTTTTCCTTGATAAAGATTATGGGAAAATAGTAATAAATAAGAATTATTTTCCTCATATTTCTTGGAGGGGTTACGTACACAAAAGAAAAGGGTATTGCATCAATTTATTATGATGGGAGTGAAAACATTTACTATTTATTATTTATCCGACTTGTTTTCTAATCTCATTATAAACAATTTATATTCCCATATTAATATAATAATATCAAGATGAAATAAATATATGAGAAAGTATTTTGTGGGTAGAGATAATAAGTTAGGATTTCATTTTTGAGGTAAAATATGTAGTTGTGGTTAAAGATAATAGCTTATGGAATTACCTTCTAAAAAAATATACATAGATTCCATGCACAAAGATAACATAAGTCACGGGATATTCTTAGGAAAGCATATGTTTTTTCTTGTGAGTGAAAGATAAGTCGATTTTGTTAATTCCTTTGGAAGATCTTGCGAAACTTACATGTTCAGGTGGGTAAAAAGATAAGTTATCTTTTTGTTGTATATTGGATAGTTTGACTTAATTTCATGGTTAAGTGCATAAAATGTTCACTATTTTATTATCTTAAAATGGCTTTCCTAGTTCTTATGCACAAAACAAGGGGTTAATTATGGTACATTCTTGAAAAAAATGCATGAACACTTTGTACATAAGAGATAGAGAAATCGTGTTGGGTTTTTGAAAATAAGTATGTGTTATTTACACAAGGAAACACTCATTTTATATGAAAAGAAAACATATGAAGAAGCATAGAGCATTAGTTAACAATAGTTAATTGAATCATTTCTTTTTTAAAAAATGGAAAGTGTTCCTAACATAAATAGCTAGACCCTCTTAGAGAAGGAATATGTGTTGCACGCATTAAAGAAGCTCTATGATGATAAATTCTTGCATGTACAAAGAATATATATTGTAGGGATGTATGGGTTCTTGATAAGGTTTTCTTAAGTTTATGCACATTACTAGATAAGTTAGGGATGTTTCTCTCTTGAAAAGAGAATTCACGTGAATTGTGCACACAAAAAGATTTAAGAAGCCATGTTATTTTTCGTAAAGAATGCATGTGAACGTTGTCTAAGATTATTTTATTAGATTTTTTTTTATAAGAAATATGCACAAATAGAATTATTCCTTTGATATCTTTTGAAAATAAATATGTTAATTTCTTGCACCAAAAAACAATAATATTTTGTTTGATATCTTGAAAGGAGATACGATCTTTCCCCCTATGAGAAATAAGCCTATAATATTGGATTCCTCAAAAACAAGTATGCAGGGAAAGTGTATAATTATTGCATGCAATAAGTGCATTAGCTTTCTTTATGAGAAATGCATATATTCATAAGCAAGAAATAATAAATAACACATGAGTATAATATCGGATTCCTTGAAAAGAGGTATGCATGGAAAGTGTATAATTATTTTATGAAATAAGCGCATTAGCTTTCCTTTGGAAAAATGCATAAATTTGCATGTAAGAAGTAATAACTAACACAAGGGTTTTATTTTACAACAGAGCATGTATTTGTGTGTACAATAGACTTTCTAAATAACTCTATCTTGGGAAAGATGATTTTGGAGGAAGGGACTTGCATTTGCATGCATAGTAATAATAATAATAATATCTATTACATTAGAAATATGACTTAGTTTCATTTATAAAGAATGAGGTGAGGGGCTATTTTTTGTTGAATAAGTTTTTTACCTAATTACATGCATGGAACGTAAATCTAAGTGGCTTGTATGATTTAAATGGAAATGGATGCCTATAGTGGTTTTATTTTGGAGAAGAACATGTAATGTGAGAAGGATTATAGTAATGTGGTATTTATTTTGAGATGATTTTTTTTTTATAATTGATACATGATTAGTGTTTTTCAAGGAAGCATGTTGTCACATTTTATTTACATTTCATGTACGCACATGAATAGATGTAGAAGAATTATTGTTAAAGATTGATTAATCATTTATGTTATCATGATATCAAAGTTGCTCATGAAAATGATGGTAGGAAAGGATGGTGACTTGTATTAAGGATAGATTATATTTAACATTGTGGCAGGTAAGGAACTAATGGTCCATGTAGATGAGTGTGAGCTACATGATGGTCCACTAATTGAACCCCCAAACTAAAAAGATATGGAGATTGAATATTTGTGGGTAAATGATATCACGATGATTGTAATAGATTTTTTTTATTATGTTGTCCTTAAATGATATTTCCTTGTAACATTTTATGACAATGGTTAAGGAATGGACTTCCTTATGAGTCATTGAGTGAGGGTTGAACACCCTCTTGAGGGTTTAATAATAAAATTAAATGTTTGATGGTTTTCACCCTATGGGGTTTCCAGGGTATATCGATGTTCAATGATGTGATTTATTATTGTGTCATTTTGATGATGTTGATTCATTACATGATGTGATGTTCATAATATCAAGTATATGCTTAACAAATCTAGATAAAGTGATCATGAAAGGTGACATCAGAAAGTTTATGTTAGAATTCCACAAGGATAGTTGTAATAGTCATGTAATTTACTATCCTCTACTAAAGTTACTCTATATAATCATGATGATTATGTCTAATGGTTAATGAGGAATCTGGAAAAATAATTTGGATAGTTACTCGTGGGTAAATTTAGTAAACGAAATTCTAATTCCAGGAATTTTCATAAAACATTGCAAGGGGATGTTACAAGTGGTATCAGAGCTAAAGGTTTCAACACTAGCCCCTTTTGGAATTTTTAAGTAGAAAAGAAATTGAGGTATGATACTAGTGGGCATCAACTCAAGTATGAGTCTAACTATATACATATTGATATATGCAGTAGCCTACTTTTGAAATGAGTTGTGTCATTCATGTTTATAATCACATTTAAGAGTAGTCAGTAATAAACATTTTTGCAAAACTTTGTTCATGACACAAAACCTTTGTTACACCTATGAACAATATTAAACACTCAATAACAAATAACTCTCAAAATTTGCATATATGACAACATTCCTTATATGTTTAATGAGCTTGACTAAATCTACAATGCACTAGATATGGAGAATAAATGAATGAATGTAAACTATGGGTAATGTCATTGAAGAGCATGATAGAGTGATTTAAAATGAAATTTAATGAACACTTTGAGATGTTAAAAGTACACAATGTGTTGAGTAGTGAGTCTTGACTGTAATTGATAGTTGTTGATTGATTAATGTCATGGTTTCAATAAGATGAATAGTAGTACTAATTAGTTAGTGCTTCATGATTAACTATTAAAACCTATATGCATGAATTGGTTTTGAGTTAAGATTATTGTAATTTGTAAACAAGTGCTTATGGTAGTTACTTCATGTGTCGGTCTGTTGGTAATATTACATTGTGTGGATTAGAAATGTTTAGATTGTTACCCTAACCATTATTTATATATATACATTCATGAATATTTATATATGATTTTCTACAAAACAACATTGTCGGCATGAAACTAAAATGATTGTGAAAGTGAATACTTTCTTAAGCAATGAATAATTATGACTAATATTGTGGATGTGATTAAACAGGGGTAGCTGAATGGGAACTAGAAAAACTATGAAGTTGTTGTAGAGGCTACAAGAACCCTCCAAAATATTTCCTTAACATGTTTTTGAGCCTCAATGTCTTTCTTGCTCAAAGGTAGCCTATCGATCACATTTTCATCTTTTCCCTTCATAGGCTAAGTAGCATCCCTTTAAAAATTGTGCATTTTTAGAGGGAAACCAACCTTCCCTAAATAAATTGTGCAATCCTCTCTGGTACACTATTGGGCTCCAGGGTTGCTCAGTCCTACGAGCCAACCCTCCTAGTAGAACTACCAAAACTGTTCCTAGGAGCAAGCTATTTAGCCTGGGATTTATGAAACTTTGAGAATAAATCAGCTACTGTGCCAAAAAATTATGCAAATCTCTTGGGAAACCATCCCAGCTCCCAGCTAGAAATGCACATTTTTCTCCAGCAATCGAGCAGTCTCTTCCATGTGCAACTGAGTTGACCATATCCCTCCAGGACTGAGAAAAATAGACTTGCATGCATGGGCTACTTCTCCCAAGGAATAATGTAGAGGAATCCCTTGTTTCAGGGATCTATGTTTAGTAGGTGAAGGTTACATTCAAGGAGCAATTCCAAAACCTCTCACGAAGTCTCGCTTTCCTTATATTTGTGGCATACACATCACAACCTCGATGTTATCAAAACTCATCAACCAAACACTGCAGAACCCATTCCTCACATCAAAGTTGTAGCTTTGGCATCCCACATCACATTAGGAGCAAGCGACACATTCAACTCAGTTGTTTTGGGGTAAGCCTGCTTCCCATGCCTTTTGTTGCATTTCGACCACTTTTTGGGTTTTCATTTGTATGAGTATAGTTTGTGAGATTTCTTTGAGCACTTTCTATTGTTTACATGTATACTAGCTTGTGTAGCTCTATTTCAGTTTTCATTTCTATCTCAGTGTTGTCGCATGCATGAAATTGTTTTGCACAGACGTTCACCCAACCAACAAACTTCCTCACCCACATTCATGTTGATCTATTTGCTGAATATTTCATTCATGTTTTGCATGAAATTTTGATCACGTCTGCCAACACTTAGTGTCAACATGCATTAATTGACTTACCTACTTTTAGTTTCCTGTTGACGAGTCAGGCCAACCTTGGTCGGGGCTCTACCTTCACCAAGGTTGCAATGCACAATATAGGAAAGGAAGGCTCACCTTCCTCTCCAGAATTGTGCATTATTTCCCAGCACTACCCTCTGGGACTGTTTAATGCATTTCTGGAGGACAATGGCTACTTGGCCCAAAAACTTGTGCAAATCTATCCCTCAGCCAATAATAATTCCTAGGTGGAATTGCGCATTACGCTATCCAAGGTAGTCAACAACTAGACTAAACTATGCATTGCACTATTCCAGGAGTTAGTCAGTCTCCCAGTATCTTGAACTGTGCCTTTTATAGTCTTGGTAGTCGATCTCTGGACCTCTTGACCGAAATTGTGTAACCTTCATGATCATTCACCAAGTGATGTCACATGTCGATTCTCATGTTCATTTTGGTTTTCGACTGACACATTGGTTGCCATGAGTGTTTCCACATCTCCAGGTACCATAGGTGTTCATCTTCCTCTCAACAATGTTGGTGCAATGGTTTCCAGGAGAGCAGAGATGAAGACACCGTTCATAACACACGTGGGGATGTAGTCGATGAAGTGTTCACAGACTTGACTACCCATGAAGACATCAATTTGTTCATAGACAAGGACATCAAGATATGACAACAAAAATATCACAACGGGAAACATCATGAACAATAGTTGAAGACATCATACCAAATGCAATGAATGTAAGAGGAGGGTTGTTGAAAACATGGAGGTGGAATAAGGTTGCAAGCTCAAGCAGGTCCATTGATGATGAAAGAAAATTTGGAGACTCCACTTATGAAGTGACGACGCGACATGAAGATCGCATGGAAGGAGAAGATGGAACAAAAAAGGAGTTTCATGTGCTGAAGTAGCAACTTAGGAAGAACACAAAGCTGCACAAGTAGATGAATGAGTTTTAGCAGGAATAGGAACAATATTAGGCACAACATGCACGCACGAATGAAACCTCACCCATACAAGTTAAGAGTCCATCCCAGCAGTTGACACCTAGTAGACATAGTGAATAGTGTTGTGGATCTCATGCAAGGGATTCAGCAACATGCATGTAATTGAGTGTGCACATACAATCCAACCCATTCAATAGACTCACCAAGGTGAAGACAAGAAGCAAGTCAAACTGGAGCTAAACATGTACTTTGGAAAATTGATGTGCATGGCGACTAGTACACACTTGAAGATTAACACAGATACCATGCATCACTATGTTGCCTATTTAGCCATAGCCAAGAAGGCCATGTGCACGTTATTAGATGAGTTGGATGAAGGGGCCAAACGAGCGCATTGGTTGCAATGGGGGCAAGAGTTCACTTCAACAACATGTCACCATGAGGTGCATACACACCATCATGGACAACCAAGCTTGGCATCGTCTCACCACTTTCACGATCGAAAGCATGTCAAAGAGTTGGTCTCATCACGGTGGACAGAGTGTCAGTGACATATTGCAAGGCTTGCTCAAGCCATGTTGTCTCACATGAGTACATGTGCATTGTAATGTTGAGTCATGTCAAGTGTAAGTGAAGTGTCAATGGTTGGATGTAACAGTCATAGAGTAGGTGAACAGTCATGAGGTTAGTTGAACTGTCACAAAGGGGAATGTGAAGGGTCACCACACCCTTTGCTATAAATAGTCCCTCATAACTCATTGTAAAGGCTTTGGGTCATCCAATATTCTACTAAGACTGTCTTGAAGAAGGCTTCAACAATATTTTAGTGTGCCTTGGTTCTCCACTACATGGATCTAGTACATCTCTTTGGACGATCAGGTGGATGTGGCTGTAACATTCCACTATTGGCGCTAGCAGGTTTACATGGATGTATTGTATGATTATGACTTAGACTTCTTTATATAATAAGAGACAACACATTTTCATGCATATGTTGTTATTCTAGTTGTACTGCTCCAGTTTCTTTAATCATATATGTTGTTTAACATACGTACTCGTGTATGAACCGATTCACATGCAATTATATGAATCTTGTTGTTAATGTGTTGCATATGTCGTTAATGCTATCAACGTCTGTGTCGATTGCTTCGTCGAACAACAGTCAGACCTTTCACTTGAACCTTACTATAACAACTGTCACAGTCATCTCAAACTGATCCTTGAGTGTTGTACAAGTTACCTCACCTTCTATGATGTGACTAGAGCATCTGAGTGGACTACTCTACCAGATGCTCTGCATTTCCTTTGTGTTGTGTTCCTAACTGAGTTGGGATTGATCCCTTTCAAACTGGAACTCGCCTTCACCTCCTTCGCCCTTCGAAGTGTTTGAACCTTTCATACACCTTCCTTGACTCACTACATCAGTCACACCCTTGCTACTGATAGAGTTATTCTACTTGCCTCTGTGTGATACCAAGGTCAAGGCATTACCTTATGACTCGCTACGGTGAATCTTAAACTAAACAGTCTTACATCTAATTGGGACTTCTTATTGGGGAGTTCCCCTTGACATGTTGGTAGATCCAACACCGTCAACATTTCTGGTGCTAAAAGCAGGGCCTGATGACAAGCTGTGTCCTCTCATCCATTTTTGAAGAATTTCATATCTTTCATGGAAACTTTCACTCTTCTTCCCCCAAGGTGTTTTTCGAATCGTGATGTGATCAGATATTGATCAATGACCTAAGTGATAGCTCGAATTTCAAAGTGTTCAAAAGAGTGTCAAAACCAAGCTACCAAATAGATCTCATCTTCTTGATTCTGGCACCATGAATGGTTCGAAAAATCGACACCATATGAAGGAGTTATCACAATTTGAAAAGTCTAGTAAACTGCAATTTTTGGACATTTGACCAAGATTAATTTGGTTTTTGGAAAAATTTAAAATAGTATATTCCAAGGAATATTCCGTTTTGGGGACCAATCATGTGTCGACATGCATCAAGCACAGAGGTCACCACGTGGCTTTGGAATGGTTATGCAAAATTTGTATAGGTCTGACGGAATCGAACTCGCGACCTCTGACATGACAAGACATTGCTCTACCAACTCCACCCAACTTTGTTTCTTAACATATAATGGTTACATTTCATATTTGTTTTGTAATAGGTTGTGAATTGGGGGTAGGACTGTCAGCAGTCTTACCCATTGGCAATCTCCATAAACTGTTCACATGTCCAGATGCCAACTTAACCATTGTTTGCAAACAATTTAGATGAGGTTGCATATTAATACAACTGCCATCTGTACGAAAGATTTGCCTAACCTTCGGGGTTATACCACCCACATATGCATGCCCAATATTTTTTGTAATGGTTACCTCTGATGGTTTAGCTTGGTGTAGCGGATAAACTTAGGTGGATATGCTATGTTTATCCATAGTTAGGTGCAGTTCACCAAGTTTGGTGGAGTATCCCTAGCAGATATTGACTAAATGCACTCCAGGAGATGTTTTCGACTAGAGAGAGTGAAAAAGAGGCTAGATATGTTAATTGGAGCTTTATAAAGCCAATGGAATAGTCCAGAGAAGCTGAAGAAGTCATCTTCATAGATATTTTCATCTAGGGAGATTTTGGAGGTCAGGGCCACCATGAGTTGGAGGCAGTTGTAGGAGCTACCAATAATTGTTCTCAGCAAACCAATAGTCATTCCTGATTGTAATGAGCATTCTAAATCCATTGCAGGGATTTGTAGAAGCATTTTAATACTTCTAAAGATCATGATTCTACAGGGAAGTTTCAGGCAACCTAGTGCCAACTGTGGAGGAAGGCCTAGTTTGGAGATGCAGTGTTCATTTTGAGAAAAGGATAAGTCTATTTCTGGCGTTTGACATGTGCTAGAGATAGTAGATGGGTTTTAGTGACAGTTAAATAATTCTGAAGGAATTAGTGCAACTAAGAATCTCACGGTGGCTCAGAGCACTGATTGAATGAATCAAGTCTAAGGGAGCTTAGATCTATTTGCATAGTGATGACAACCATGACAGGGATATAGATGGTAATCTAAAACCATTGGTTCAATTCGGTAATATTTGGAGTGAAGTGTGGAACTTGCAAAAGAAACTTTTCCATAATCCCAAAGAGCCAAGTCAAAATGACAAAAACTCAAGGAGACGTAGCCCACGATATTCGGGTGAACTCCTAGATTAGATTTATCATTATGTGTAGATGTTTATTTGTTGCATTATATGGCTATTATATTTTTTTAATATCAACAAAAACAAATGGACTTAAATCACTTAAATAGTTAATTAAAAGACATGCACTTGTTTCAAGAATTTAATTACGCAAATGTCATATATAAGCTAGATCATTTATTTGTTTAACTGAGTGGGAGGTTCTTGTAAGAATAACGAGTTATCAAATCCCCTTTTCAGATCAGGTGGTATTAGAGTAGGTTGTTTGATTGACAGAGCAATAGGTTTCTTGTTTGACTTGAAAAGTGTTTAAAAAGTACAAAGAATTTGACTGTTTGATTGTTTGTAAATTGACTGTTGCTAGAGTTTGTGAAGGTGAAAGGAAAGCTACTGATAGCTAAGTCTAGGAAAGGACAAGAAGGAAGAAGGGTTGAAGGCATTCACCTTACCCAAAGGACCTCAAGGAAACCCTTGAAACACAAGAGGGCTTGTTTGCAAAAGGCTGCTTGAATAAGAGTTTGACTCTACAACCATTTATTTTAGAAGTTTTGTCAATAGAGTTTGAAAGATTTGTGAAATTTGTTGAAGTTCTTTTGTTCATTTTTGTAATGACAACTTCTACAAGTGAGTTTTCAAAATTCTTCTCTTTCACAAGATTTTTTGATGAAGACATGAAGCGTGACTTGTTCATCATGATGGATATGGTGAAACGAATGTATGAAGATGAAAGGAAGAGCACAAAGCTTCGAGAGTAGTTGAATTACATGAAGGAAGAGAAGCAATTTCTTTTTGACAAGTTGCCGGAGATGGAGAACCAACTTCATATTGAAAATATGAACTTAGAAAGGACGCATGAGATGGAGACACAACTCCTTGTTTCCAAAGAAGCCTTAGTCAAGCATCAGTTTGAAGAAGAGGTAAACAAGTCTTCAATTTCCTCTAAGAACGTTTATGTTGGTTCTTTCGAAAAACATGCAGGAGGTATAGGGTCCAAGTTGATGTCAAAAATGGGCTATGAAGGAAGAGGATTGGGAAATCATGCACAAGGAATTGTTGAGCCAGTAATGGTTGAGGAAAGGCCTAAGTATTTGGGTCTTGGCTATGGACAATCTTATGGAGAAAGTTCCAAAGAAGCCATGAAGGAAATTGAAACATTTCCTAGAAGGAGTTTCATTTTAGGTTCTCTACCTCAAGTTTGTAAAGATTGTATTCATGGGGAATAAAATTGTTTGAAACATACTTTGCAAGAATAAGGTGTTAATAAGCATGCACTTGAACAAGGGAGTTGAGAAAGCTCTAAAATCATTGAAGAGATTGATGGTGTTCTAATGCATGAGAATTCAGCTCAGAAGGATCATTGTATTTTAGTAGACATAGGGGGGTCTTATGTTTTAAGGAAGTTGGTTTCCTAAGTGTTGAATTAATGTAATTACTTAGGTTTTGAGTGATTTTAATGAAAATAGGAATTAATTAATTATTGTGAAGCATATTGTAAATGTTCTCGAATGAAGGGGAACATGAGATAATCATGATAGTTGAGATTTCATAGGAATTGATAGCTTTGGAAATTAATTGTAGATCTTGAATTAGGAATTAGTTCATGATTTATAGGATTGAGAGGATTCTTAGGTTTTAGTTGAAATTATTAAAGATCTGAACCAGAAATTCATTATAGACTCCTTTTATATAAGTGTAAGCCTAAAAAGCATAATCAGAGGTTAGCTAGTTAGTCAATTCAAGTTAGTAGTTGGAGGTTGGATTGTAAGCCTACGGGCATATTGTGAAATAGAGACTTGATCCAAATTTAAACAGGAACGCAAAAAATTACAGAGATAAACATAAACATAAAGATGTAGTGGAAATAATACTTCATTTCATTAATGTAAAATACTGAGATATGTTTACAAATAGAAAATGGAAATAAACAGCTAGGGTTATGGTAGCTTATCTTTGAGAAGAGATGTGGTCGCTACATGCCTCTGAACTGTGTTACAATGAGGCTCAAAGGCCTATTTACTATTGAGAAACAATGGAAAACTCTGCACATCCAAAAACCTAACCCTAGAAGATGAAATGCCAAACTTTGGGCCCCTTTTGTGTAAATTGGTACATCAACTTCCCTGGGTTGTAACTTTGGCATACGATCTCTATTTGATGCGTACAATATCTCGTTAGAAATATATATCTGAGAACTACAACTTTGGGAAGAACAACATTGGTCTATAGACCCATGCTGCTCCCAGATTTCCCAAAAAACATTGTTTAGGGCCTAAAAACGACTCCGGAAGTTCAGGAACCGAAAAACTGCAAAAAATAGTAAACTGTGCTACAATTTATGAAACTGAAAAGCTGAAAGAAACCATGGTGGGGGTCCAAGTGGACTTGGCGGGTGGCCACAAATATCCACTTGGATCATTCCTCCCCCCTAGGAAGAAATGGTCCCAATTGCATTGAGTTCCTTGATGAGATGAGGAAATTTTTGCTGAACTTGGTCCTTGGTGAGCCACTTTCCCTAGTGAAGGAGTTGGCCTGCTTTGACAACTCAATAAAGTTGGATGTTCTTCTAGCAAGTGTGCTTGATATGCGTGTCCATGATCTAATCAGTTGTATCTTGTTCCATACAATATAGATTTAACTCTATGGGTGTTTGTTGTTCTGCAATGTTGGATGTGTCTAGAAATGGTGGAAAGTATGGCCGAAGGCGGTCCTCATTGAACACTAGGTGTAGACCAAGGAATTGGGGAGTGCTAAGCTCAAATGAATTGTCTCCCACAGCCTTGGTAATGGTGTAAGGACCATATTAGAGTGGTCTGAGTTTCTGATAGGCTCCGGTAAGGCGTTCCTTTTGCAAATGCAGCCAGACTTTGTTGCTGACCTGAAATTTGTGTGGCACCCAATGTTACTGGGGTGTCCACTTAGAGCTACTATTCCCACTAAGACTGGTGGCTATCTTAGAAACAAACAAGTTAAAACTACTTTTGTTTTCCTTTATGAAAAATAGATAAGAGGGGAATAGGGGACACCAACCTTTGCCTTGCGCTTGGTTCCTTGCTCGATTCCTCTCCTTCTCGATAGATATTTGCCACTCCTTCTTTGTCTACACAGCTTCAGAGAGCACCTGTGGAATCAAAAAAGCATAATACTATCGAAGAACAAAGATCTATATTCATAAACAATACTGGATCAGATATGTATTAACCACACAAATGCATATACAATCAAACATATACGAATGTGGAGGAAAACTTGAATAGATTTATTAATATCAAGAATAGCAAGAGGATTACAACCAATTGTTCTGACCCAGCATCATCCTCCAGCAAGAAA